>WBNO01012426.1:62821-73231 GCA_013400575.1 Peucedramus taeniatus | reverse complement strand
GAGGGCTGGGCCTGCGGGCAGCGCGGGACACGCGGCGGCGGTGCCGCTGAGGGCTGGGCGGGGGCAGCGTCCGCTCCGCCCGGGAAACGCCAGAGCCCTGGGATGGGGCGGCACGGGCTGCCTCGGGAAGCGGCGGAGCCCGGCAGGACAGGTGCGGACAGGGAGGCAGGGACGGAGAGGCGAGGGGGGAGGACGGCCAAGCTGACCCTCCGGGCGAGCCCCCGATCCCTCCGAGACAGCCCGAGCAAAATGGCATTGGTCGTGCCGCAGTTAATTGCTTTGATGTGTTAAGGCTCCTCCCGCAGCCCGTTTTCCCAGACATTTTTTGCCAGGCACCCGGGCATCTGCCCCACCAGCGAGTGGAGGTCACTCGCAGCCCGATCGTGGAAGCTTTCTCTGGCCCGAGCGGCTGCCAGGCAAAGGCTCCCCGGGACAGGGCTCCCAACACGTGTGCAGTCCTTACTTTTTCACCTCAGGTATAACACATTTTTAGGCATAAATAAAAATCAAATTGGTCCCTTTCAGGTATGTGAATTTATAATTTAGAAGGTACCACACAGTGATATATAAATACCAATTAATGAATAGCAACACTGCAAGGATTTTAGTTTGGTGGTTCTGTGTAGCTAAAACCAAATTTGCTTTATGTCCTGAACATGGCATTTCAGCACATGCTTTTGTATGTTAATAGTTACCTTGAAATCACTGGGAGCAACTGTCACAGTCGTGGGAAGCTTCATGTCTAACACTGAGCTGAAGCCTCCTGCAGATGTTTACAGGGAGCATGATTTTTTAAATTGTGTGCTTTTATTTACTTTGATGGGATTATTTGCCCCAAGTCAGGTGTGTAATTTGTAAGGATTTTGAATTTAGTCATCTAAAGGAAGGAAAAGGGAAAGAAATTGGAGAATTTGCTACAAATTTCTCCTTCTTTCAATAGGCACTTTTACCTGCTGCAAAATGTATTGTCCATCCACAGTTACATCTGAAAAATGACAACAGAGTACACAGAGTGTGTTTTCCTGCATTTGAGAGCCTTTGTAGCAATGTGAAGTGACAACAAGATCACTGCAGCTGATGAAAAAGGATATGATTATCAAGCTGCATAACCAGCAAATTATTTCACTTGCTTGGGTTTAATTTTTTTTCATCTCATGCTCTAATACTGGCACTGAGCTTTTGGTTCATGATAAAACCCAATATATGGTCTCAATTATAGTTCATCATTTTAGTAATTTTGATTACTTTGCTACTCGAATCAGAGCAAGGATAGAGTCAAAATATCATTTATATGATTTGCAATGGAGGACTATGAAAACCACTCTACCAAAGAATAGTTTGTTGAATAAATATATCTTGTCTTAATGACTGTAATCAGTAACACATGTAGTGTAAACAAAGTAAATGCTGTCTTTATCTGCTGGCCATGCTGTGCTCTTAGCTGCTGCAATTATTTCAAAATGAGTGGAAGAAAATGCCTTTTCCTCTTCCTTAGAGTGACTGTTGTCCTTCTGTTCTTAAGTGTGATGTATGCCACAGAGGAAGGAACTAAAGGAACTTACTGTCTATGTTTTTCCATCTCACCAAGTCCAGAAATCACTTTTAGAGCAATCCTGAATAGCCACACATCTGTACCCAGTTAAAAGATTATTATGACATTATTATTATTAGAAATCGCTGCAGCAACAACTTGCCAAATGAACCATTAAAAGCAAGCCAGACTCACTGAACCACAGTAAAATCAATTAACGGCTGCTTGGGGCAACATATGGTCTTTTAAGGTCTTTATCTTTTTAACCATTTGTCTCTTCCAGTGTCTGTGGCAGAGCCCTCCACCTTTCATTTGAATGCAAAGAGCCATTTCAAAAACTGTAATTTTCTCTTAGTGACAAGCTCATTTAGTGGTGTGTCACTGTTCAATTGGACCTCTACTGACACATATAAATTTGAATTAAAGGGAGAAAACACCTTTTACTATTAAGGAAAACTATGTGTTCTTTCTGCTTTGAGAACTTCACTTGAGCCTTTTTGGCTGTTGCTCTGCCCTATGCCCTGAGCACCCCTTCTATGGTTGTTGTTTTTGAAGCTGAAGTTTCAGCGATGCTAAACTTTTTTTTTTTTTTTTTTTTTTTTCAGATGACAAAAAGGTGGAAACCCGATTGCTGTAAACGGAGTTTCCACAGTTGAAGCCCACTGTGCAAACCCCGAGCAGCAGCTTGCCTGTGCCTTAGAGGACGTGCCAACACTGCCGTCTAGCTTCCACAAAGTCTTTGTGCACCTCTGCTTCTTGCGCTCATGTGTTAACACAACTTTGTCGAGCCTCTGTCGGCGAGTCAAGGTCCTGTAGTACTGACTTCTGTCAGGAAACACAGAATCGTTTGAAGTGGTCTCAGCACGAGGTGAAGAATGAAAGACAGCAACAAACAGCAGACGAGATCTGAAGTGGCAATGCATCAAGAAAACTCACCGTCTGTGTTTGCAGATAGGGAAATGAAACCCATCTGCCCAAACTCTTACAAGATATCTGGCAGCACAACAAGGCAGAAAAACTAATTCCAGGTCTGTTCAGTATTTCTAATGACAAAGCATTTGCAATGTCATTGAACAGGGTCTCCTGACATGTCACCCCCTGATATGTCCTTTGGGCTCAGTGTTGAATCCTGCTTTCCCATGTGTCTCTCTCTCACCCTTCTCTGTCTCATACCACAAATACAACTTCCTTACTCTTTCCCCAAAGAAGTTTTAGCTATGCTTCTTGGTCTGTGGTGACCTGGGAGCTACTTGTCTGAAGTAGTCTGAAGAACTACTGAAGTTTAGGTTTTATATGCATATTTTGTCTGGTCATCTTGGGATTTTAAAAGTTTGTATGGCTTCCATTTACCATGAACCTGCATTTGTTTACCAAAATCTCTATTTATATAGCCTTTAGGTTACAGATACAGGTATTGCATAAATAATAAAGAGGATAATGAATATATATAATATTTTATTATATATGAATATATATAATTATTTTAAAGGAGGCAGAAGGCTCTATTAGGGCTCTAGTTTGAAATTGCACAATTCCTCCATTTTCAAACAGCATGTAATGCAGGAATGAAACAATTATGTTTGAGCTTTCTGAGGGTGGTGTAACTTGTGAGAAATTGATTATCATGATATATTGAAGTGATTTAAAGCTGTATTTAGCCCAGAGTGGCCTGACTAATAATTTTGTTTCTTGTTTTTGCTCATTTTCAATAGACTTCCTTAAATAATTCAGCTACAACAGTAACCATAGAATCATCAGGGCTGGAAAAGACCTTCAGGATCATCAAACACACCCTTTGATCAACCACGCCCTGGCACTTAGACCATTACTTTAATTGCCACATCTGATCATTTCTTGAACACTTCCAGGGATGGTGACTCCACCACTTCCCTGGGCAGCTTGTTCCAATGCCTGACAATCCTTTCAGTGAGGAAATCCATCCTGATGTCCAACATGGACCTCCCTGACACATGGGAGGTCCCTCCCTCCCTCTCTCTCTCCATAGCCTCCCTGAGGCTATGTCCTCTCCTCCTGTCAGTACCAGTCTGGGAAAACAGGCTGATCCCCACTTTCAAGTAGCTGTAGAGAATAATAAGGTCACCCCTGAGCCTCCTTTTCTGCAGGCTAAAAACCCCCACTCCCTCAGCCTCTCCTGGAGAACTTACTCTATACACCCTCTACTGTCTCTGTTGCCCTTCTCTGGATGAACTTCAGCACCTCAGTGTACTTCTTGTAGTGAGTGGCCCAGAACTGGACACAGGAATTGAGGTGTGGGTTCACCAAGTACAGGGGCATGGTCACTGCCCTGGCCTGGGCCACACTGTTGCCGGTACAGGCCAGGACGCCACTGGCCTTCTTGGCCACCTGGGCACACTCCTGGCTCAAGCTCAGCTGCTGTCAACCAGCACTTCCAGGTCCTTTACCTCTGGGCTGATTTCCAGCTCCTCCCTCCCCAGCCTGCAGCTCTGCACGGGGTTGTTGTGACCCATATCCAGGACCTGGCACTTGGCCTTGTTTAACGTCATACAATTGGCCTTGGCCAATCAATCCAGGCTGTCCAGATGCCTCTGCAGAGCCCTCCAGCAGATCAACTTGATGTCATTTGCAAAGTGACTGAGGATGCACTTGATCCCCTCAACCAGATCATGAATAAAGATGTTAAACAGGACTGGGCCAACACTGATCCCTGGGAAACACCACTGGTGAGCAGCTGCCAGCCGCAGGCAGCACCGCTCAGATCCACTCTCTGGGCCCGGCCATCCAGACAGTTCTGAACCCAGTGAAGACTGGCTTGTCCAAGCCATGGGCTGCCAGCTTTTCCAGGAGTGTGCTGTGGGAGATGGTGTCATAGGCTTTGCTGAAGTCCAGGCAGACAACATCCACAGGCTTTCCCTCATGCTCTAGGTGGGTCACCTTCTCATAGAAGGCAATTAGGCTGATCAAGTAAGACTTACCTTTCCTAAACCCATGCTGGCTGGGCCTGATCCCCTACTTGTCCTGTACATGCCATGGGAGCACACTCAAGAAAATCTGTTCCATAATTTTTACTGGCACCAGGTTTAGCTGTCCTTACATATTCTTATCAACTGTATAATTAACATGTATCCATGGGTACTGCTTCATGTTAATGAGATAAGGTTATATTTGAAGGATAATCTTTTGTCTCCATTAAAGCAGCTGTTAGTGTGGCTGCATACCTGGGTGAATCAACTAATCATTTCATTAAACGAAAGTCCTCTTAGCTATGCTAATCAAAAGCATGCTGATCACAATTTTTCCAAACAACCCCTCTGAAACCTAAACAAACAAACCACTTCAAGACTAATAAACCAGTCTTGCTCTGATATATAAGCTATGCTTTATTAAAGAGGATTAAAAAGAAAAAAAAGATCTGAGGGAGACTTCATCAGCATTATGTATATATTCCTTTAGCCATCTCTGGTGACGTCATCTGAATGGTTAATGCTGCCTAAACATAGTTATTTGTTGTATCATTTTGAATGTGACACGAAACACAGGTTTTCTGCTCTGAACTGCATCTTCTTGGGTGAGGAGAAGATGGTGGATGCTGAATACTGAAAGAAAGCCCTTCTTATTAAATCCTAGAAGCAAGTTGAGGGGGTTTCTATGTGAAGTCTTCTTGACTTCTAAGAGCAAGCACATGAGCAGAAGCTGAACAGAGAGTTTTAAAAAGAAGGAGAGGTGGAATATATAACATTGTAAGTGAGCAGCTTCATAGACAGCTTTTTCAGAGAGAGGTAGATCAGCATAATAAAAAATGAGATAACTGGGTTTAAAAATCCATAGATGTGGTTTAAACCCAGCAGGCAACTAAGTACTAAGCAACTGCTTGCTCACTCCCCCTCCAGCAGAATCAGAAGAGCAGAAGTGAAAAACCTTATGGGCTTGATAATAAGCTGATATAATAACAGCTTAATAGGTAAAGCAAAAGACATGCATACAAGCAAAACAAAACAAAGGATTCCTTCCCCACTTCCCAGAGGCAGGCAGGTGTTCAGCCATCTCCAAGAAAGCAGTGTTCCATCATACATAACAGTGACTTCAGAGGACAAATACCTCTCCCTTGATTCCTTCTTCCCCCAGCTTTATATATTGAGCATGATGCCATACAGTGTGGGATACCCCTTGAGTCCACTGAGGCCAGCTGTCCTGACAGTGTCCTGTCTTCTCCCAACTCCTTGTGTACCCCCAGCCTCCTCCCTGGTGGAATGGGTGAGGAGCAACAAGGGCCTTGGCTCTGTGGAAACCCTGCTCAGCAGTAACAGGAAGTGCTTTATATTATCATCACTGTTTTAAGTGCAAATGCCAAACACAGCCCCATGCTAGCCACTATGAAGAAAATTACTCCAGTCAAACCCAGTACATTCTCTACTCCTTACTTCATATAATTTATGTCATGGATAGTCCTATGTGATTTAATAGAATCTCATTGACACCCCCCATTCCCTCTCCATCCTTTGATATATACACAGATATCATTCCCTTAGTCCATGGACACCCCCTGCAAAAGCCCACCAAATGTTAACCTATGTCCATAGAATGTCAGCTGAATTAATTTCAGGGCCCATCAGCTGGGGCTCTGTCAGTTCTGCTGGTCACTCAGGACAGGATAGGAAGGAGAGGTAATGTGGTATGATACTGTGGCCTTAAGCCAGCTCAGGTGAAGTCACTGCTGTATTTGCACTCTTTATTGTAAGACTTGTCCTCCATTGGTTCATGTGGCTCCTATTACAGTAATTCCTTAATTACAGTAAGTGAAACTCAAATAATGGGTTACAATTTGAAGGCACATCCATTACTTTTTCCACCCCTGGGCATTTTGTGCCAGATTGAAGGGTTTAAGAGTGTAATGAACTCCTCACTTTGCTTCTAATCTGGCTAGAAACAGGGGTTCCTGCTACAGCAATTACAGGGTCCACCACGGACCTGAGGATGCAGAGGGACAGCCTTCCTGACCATGGCTTCACCATGGGCTGCAGGGGAATCTGTGCTTCATCACCTGGCCTCTCCTTCTTCTTCAGGGAAAGGACTTCTCACACTCTTCCCCTGTACTGTGGACTCATCCGCAGGTCACAGTCCCTTTGACTCAAGTTCATACTGGAATTCCAACCTGTCCAGTACAGCAGCAGACAGCTGCAATGCCCTGGCCACCTGCCAGGCCAGGCACATCATGGCTGTTATCAAAATGTTCCCAGGCACAGCAGAGTGAGATGATAAGAAGCACAGCACTACAACAAACAGCCACCAACAAGCACTGGATTGCAATACAGAGTCAGGAAAGTGACCTCTGTGGGCAAGCACTGGAGCCTGCTGATTAATAACTTAACAGCCATAACAGCTGAAAGTTTCATCTAGTACGTTTCAGTCTAGACTGTCATAATCTGAGTCTTTTGAGCCCCACATTAGGTCCAAAGAACAACTGTTGTGGTTTAACCCCAGTGAGCAACTAAACACCCCATAATTACTTGCTCAGACTTTTGTGGTGGGAAGGGGAAGAGAACTGAAGGGTAAAAGTGAAAAAACTCATGGATTGAGATAAAGACAGTTTAATATGGAAAGTAAAAGTCACACACAGAAGCAAAGCAAATCAAGGAATTCATTCATTACTTCCCATAGGCAGCCAAGTGTTCAGCCATCTCCAGAAGAGCAGGGCCCCATCCTGGGTAAGGATGATTTGGGAAGACAAATGCCACGACTTTGAACTTCCTTCCCTTCCTTCTTCTTCCTCCAGATTTATGTGCTAACCATTGCACCATACAATATAGGATTGGGAAATCCCTTGGGTCATTTGGGGTCAGATGTCCCAGATGTGTCCCCTCACAATTCCTTGTCCTCAGCATCCTCACTGTTGGGGTGGGTGAGGAGCAGCAAAGGCCTTGGTTCAGCAAGAAAAAAAAAAACATCCCTATGTTATCAGCCCCGTTTTCAGCAAAAATTCAAATCACAGTCTGATAGTGTGAAGAAAATTAGCCCTACCCCAGCCAAAACCAGTATCTCCCCACTAGACTAGAAGGAGGTATTTTCTAAATCTCTATAGGACCTTTAATCCCACTTCTGTGTTATGGGGGAGGTAAAAAGTGGTTTCTTTCTTCTACCATCATGCTGACATGACTTCAGGTCAGCATCAGGATGCGGAACTGGAGATGTTTCTAGGACCCCTGACATTTACATGGAACTGTTACAGCAGTACAGGAGAGAGGATACAGAGAATAGTCAAGGCAGGCTAGAGAAGTAAAAGCTCTTGAGTGAGGCTCTCAGTTCTTTTAATATACACAGAAACATCACACAGGTTTCTCAGCTAAGGGCCATGTCAAAAAAAGAGAAAGGTCTCCTTCTGCCTTAGCTTGCTGTCACTGTGCAAGGTCCTTGTCATGAGCAGGGACATTATCAAGTGTTTCATCTGTCTTGTGAGCAGTCAGAGTCTCTGCCTTGGACTTCAGGGACAAGAGAAAATGGACAGGTCTTGGTACTCCGGAGATTTTTGCAGAAGCATCCCCGAGCATGCACACCGAGCAGCAAGCTAAGATGAAGGGAGAGAAATTCATCTGCTGTTGCTGCTGCTGCTTCCCCATAGTCCTGCACGGCTCCAGCCTGCGGTGCAGCAAGCCAGCTTGGAGGGGATGCCGGGGAGTATTTTGCCATCTCGTGGCAGCTCGGAAGTAAAGCATCTCTGTGTGATAACAAAGACTCGCTGCCCAGAAGGAACAAAGCCAAAAAAGAGAGATTTCCATTGAGCTGGCTGCAAAGTGACACTTGTAAGGTTTGCAGCAGAGCAGGCCACAACCCTGAACTGAATGGTACCTGCCCATGTGCAGCCCCAGGCACACACCAGTGGTGGAACCTAAAACAAAGGTTGAGAACTTAACCCTAAAGAGGACCCAGCCTGGGGTGGGCCAATGGTCAGAGACTATTTCTAACTCCTGCTCTTGGTGTCATGCTGCTGGAGATTCCCAGCTAGCCAGGGAAAGGAGTGGATAACTGCAAGCTGGTGAAGGCTTCAACACCACAGTGAGGACAAGGGCACACTGAATCTGATCTCTTATGGTGTGGACAGTGAAGAATGATCCAGCCAGTCAGCTTTGGCTCAGAGAAAGTCAGGGGAGAGGCAGAGAGCCCGTCAGCACAGAAACCTCTGGAGGAGCACTGCAACATAGGTCTATGACAATTTTCATGTATTTACAGGGTGATGTAGCTAAGATGGGAGATGCTAAACAAACTCAGGAATTGAACAGTCTGAACCTTCCATAGACCTCCTTTCCCACAGAAGCTGTTGCTGCTGTGCCTGAGGGAGCATTGTCCAAGGTGCCAGGGCACACCAGAAAGAGGGCTGAGGGTTGTCCCTGGTCAGGGGCTGCAGATACCACTGTCAACAGCATGGGCACTGCCAGTGCTGTGGCTGCTGCCCAGGAAGATATGAGACCTCTCTGCACTCTTATTACCACAAAGCTGCTGACAAGGAAAATTCCTGCTGCTGACCAAAGGACCCCAGAGGCCCTGATGGCAGATGAAGGAGGGCCAGGCTCCCCAGGAAAAGATTGTTTCCCAGCTGCAAGAGGTATGTGGGATGAGGTGCTGCCAATCCGTGTGGGATTGGCAGGGTGGCAGAGTGGCAGAGCAGCCACATGAGTTCTGCTCTTCACAGCTGTATAGAAAACGAGCAGTTCAAATCAGATCCATTTTACTTCTAGAATTGCTTCTTTTCAGCTCAGAAATTATAAACCCCTCTGAAGAGCCTGGAATGCCTTTCAAGTATACATTTATTTCCACAAGCCAGAGATGAACTGTCCAAGTGGGTCCCTTCTTGCCTAAGAGCTGACACATGCAGGCAGCGTTTATCAAGTTGACAGAGTACGACTATTTGGGATACAAATCCCTCCTATTATGCCAGCAATGGGAGTGGGTGATGGCCCTGATGCCAGAAAAGGGTGCAGGTGCCAGTGAGGCTCCAGCCACTGGGGCAGGGTGGGTGTATGTGGCCCAGGTGCACCTAGTGGGGAACTGAGGCAAGTAAAATGAGTGAGTCTTGGTACCCACACACAAAGCAGGACTGCAGGTCACAACCCACATGCCTGCTGCTGCCTGCTGTGGACACAAGGGAGGTTGCATCTGCCCTGAACACCAGGGAATATTATTGGGGGCAGGGATTCAAACTTCAAGGTGAGAAGCAGGCTCTGGGTCCAGGCAGATCATGAAAGATAGGCCCGTGCTGCTACCTGGGGAGATCTTTAGGAGTGGAGCACCTGTTGGGAAATGCCAGAGAACGTGTTTGCTCTTGAGCAGGAAGCAGGACCAGCTGGTGCGTGGGAATGAGTAAAAGAGCTCAGGATATGGGGCAGGATTATCACATGAACAGAAGGGCTGTGCTGGTACTCTGGGAATCTGTGAATTCACTTTTGAAAGCTTTTGCAGACTTTAGTCCATACTGACTATGGGTAAGAAAAGGGACAGGGCTGGCTATGCTCGTGTTTTATGCAAGTCCTGGTGTTAATACATGCAGGTACTGTGGCAGGCTGTGCCCCACCTGTGGCAGCCTGCTCAGCTGGCCTTGTCCATGTCCTTTGCACACTTGCGTCTACTGCAGGTATGTGCTTCTAAAAATCACTAAGGACAGTTATTTTCCTCCCTCCTAATAACGGCTTATGCTTTATCTATCTCTTCTTTCCTACGTGCTATTTATGTTTTATTTGCCCAACCAACCACACTGCTTCCCCAGCCATCAGGATGGATTCCTCTGCAGCCTCGGAGGCAACGCCAAGCTCCCGCTGGCGTCGCCGGTGGGCTCTGCCATTGCCTAGGGCAGCCCCTGGGTCAGGAAGCGGCACTCCAGCTACCGCAGGGGGCCCCTAGAGAACGAAACC
>WBNO01012426.1:43131-62349 GCA_013400575.1 Peucedramus taeniatus | reverse complement strand
GGGGCCGGGGCCGGGGCCGGGGCCTGCTCACCCCCGTGGGTGCGTGGGCGCTTCTTTGAGCCCAGGCTGCGCCCCTGGCACTCCTGCGCTGCTGCAGCCCCATCCCCCGGTGTCCTGCCGGCCGGAAAGGCCTGCTGCCATACAGGCTGCAAAACATGGGCTAATGGGTTTTGAAGTAGGGTGGTAACTTATTTCCACTGGATTGTAATGCCTTGGGGTAGCCCCAAAACCTAAAATAACTTTTAAATAGGTGTTTTGTTTTTTTTTTACCATATTTGACATCTCTCATGATTTCACCCCAGCCAGGTGTCAAGCACCAAGGCTCGAAGACTCCCTGACCAGTGAGATCAGGGAGAAAAATGAAAGGGTAAAAGCTAAAAAACTCATCAGTTGAGATAAGGACACCAAAAACCACACACACAACCAAAGCAAAACAAGGAATTAATTCACTGCTTCTGATGGGCATGCAGGTGTTCAGCCATCTCCAGGAGAGCAGGGCCCTGTCATGTGTAATGGTGATTTGAGCAGGCAAGCATCATCACTCCAAATGTCTCTCCTTTCTTTCCTCTTTCCCCCATGTTGTATATTGAGGATGTCACATGGTCTAGAAATCCCTTTGGTCAGTTTGGGTCACCTGTCCCAGCTGTGTCTCCTCCCACCCTCCCGTGCACCACCAATTTCCTCACCAGTGTGGAAGTACAAAAAGCTCTGTGTAAGCCCTGCTCAGCAATAACAAAAACATCTCTGTATTATCAACACTGTGTTCAACACAAATTCAAGGCTCAGCCCCAGACCAGTCACTGTGAAGAAAATTTACTATCTCAAACAAAGCCAGTATAACAACCTAACTAGATAAAAGGCAGTGTGTACTTGAGCATGACATCTGGTTGTTGCAGTTTCAGTCTTGAAAAAAAATACTTATTTTGGCAGGAACACATCCCTGAGGATTGTCTAACCCAACAAGCTGTGTGTGGTCCAGCATGAATGCCCAACAAAGAGGGGCAGACTGTGCAGGAACAGAACAGGTCCAGCAGAACTTGGAAGGTGATAACATAGTTCAAGTCCAGTTACTTCTTTTGGCTGGTTTGTTTTAAAGTACAGAACTAACTGTTCTCATACTTTTCATACATAAAAGCTAGATTTTTTAAGCTGTGTTTTGGAGGATACTATGTAAGTCATAAATTTACTGACCATGTCAAAGGAGTTATTTAATAGTGGGGAAAAAGACAGGACTGCCTGTACCTTCATCTATGCCAGTGTGATTCGAGTGCCGTGTGAAACTTGCAGCACTGAAGAACTAGATCTCACTGTGAAGAGAAGTCAAACAAAGTAGTTAGGTCATGCTGCCTGTTTGTTCAGCATTCTCTCAGAGCCACTGCTGGGTATTGCAACTGTAAAAGCAATTGTTACGGGCTTCTGCATATAGAGTGTAAAAAGTGTATCTTTGCCTCTCTGTGGCAGCAATGATTTTTTGTCTCTGTCTTTTACAGAACATGACATCAGATAAGGAGTTTGCAGAAGATAGCAATTTTTCGCCAAAAGCCAGCACCAGTAAGCTGCCGACAGATGCTTCTCCCGACTCGAAATGCCCCATCTGCCTGGACAGATTTGACAACGTTGCGTATCTAGATCGCTGCTTGCACAGGTTCTGCTTCCGCTGTGTCCAAGAATGGTCAAAAAACAAAGCCGAATGCCCGCTCTGCAAGCAACCCTTTTTTTCCATTTTCCATACGATTCGTGCTGAAGATGACTTCAAGGAGTACATACTCAGCCCTTTGGAAACGAGTTCTTTTGCCAGCCCTGAGGGCCGGAGGTTTCGTTATCGCACGACCTTAACGAGGGAACGCCGCGCGCGCAGTTCCCCTTCCCGAAGGATGCTGTCCCCTCCGGATAACGGGATGCTGTTTGAAGGGCTGTCGGGCGAGCCAGTGCGACACAGACACAGGGAGATTGAGCAGATGATCAGGAGGCTGGCCTCAAGGAGGAAGGCTAGCGCAGAGGGCAGATCTCTGCGTCAGATTGAGGAGGAGGACATGATCAACTTCCGCAGGGCTCTGTACCGCACCGGCGTGCGCATCCGCAGCATTCAGGACGGCGGCCGATACCGAGAGATTTCGGCAGAGTTCTTCCGCCGCAACCCCGCCTGCCTCCACCGCTTGGTTCCTTGGTTGAAACGAGAACTTACGGTCCTGTTTGGTGCCCACGGATCTCTGATCAACATTGTGCAGCACATAATCATGAGTAATGTAACGAGATACGATCTGGAAAGTCAGGCCTTTGCTGACGATTTAAAGCCGTTTCTGCTGAATCGGACAGAGCACTTCCTGCACGAATTCATCAGTTTTGCTCGTTGTCCTTTTAACTTAGAAGCGTATGATCAACACGCCAATTATGACTGTCCTGCACCATCGTATGAGGAAGGCAGCCACTCAGACTCATCCATTATTACAATATCCCCAGATGTGGCGTACCCGCAAGGGCCAGATAATAGTTTGTCCGTACCTGGTCTCGGTCAGGCCCCGTGGGATGATGAAACTCCAGGGCCTTCCTACTCCATTTCAGAAGAGGTTCGTGCAAGCATAGCTTCTCCTCTGGAGTCATCAGAAAGTTCTGATGAGGACTCTGCTTCAGGGAGCCGAAGAACCAAGCTGCAGGCTGAGTTGCAGGCTAATGCTGACTCAAACGACAGTGGCTCTTCCTCAGACAATTGTGTCATTGTTGGGTACGTTAAGCCATTGGCTGAGAGGACACCAGAAGTGGTCGAGCTGTCCTCTGACTCTGAGGAGTCCATCAAGGAGGAGAAAAGGGAAGATGTCAAGAAACAGCAACCAGTCCAGTGTCACAGCTGGAGTGACAGTGAACCAAGCAGGAGCTTCTCACCACATTCCCCAACATATAGAGAGGATGTAGGAAGTTGTAGAAGCTGTTTATCTCCTGCAGTCGAGAAAATTGAATCAAAACAGGATGAGAAGAACAAATGTAAAAGAAAAGATCTGCCTCCACAGGACTTGAGTTGGAGCCCTTCTCCAGGGAGTGACACAGTATGCTCCCCTTGGAATCACAGATTGTCTAAAAAGGGAAAGTCTAGAAGCCCACAGTCCTGTTCACGGGACAGTCGAGGCAGCCATGGCCATCGGTCTAGAAGGGAGCACCGTAGCAAAAGCCAACTTAAAAAAAGACGATCGAGAAGCAGAGATAGTAGCAAACACAGGAGCAAAAAAAGCAGCAGAAGATCGAGGGCTCATGACACCAGGTCCTCTCTGAAAAGCCAGAGGGGCTCTCTAAGTGGTGAGAGCACTCCGTCCAGAGAAGTGAGCAGATCACGTTCACGCAGCAAAGGCCACAGTAAAAGGAGATCAAGAAGTAGAGACAGCGATCGCTATTATGTAAGAGACAGTTATCAAAGTAGACACCAGTGGGGTTCCGCCTTCTGTAGTCGAAAGGTGTTTGGAGACAGCTATGAATCCTCCAGTAGAAGGAGGACCCGGTCCAACACTCTTTACTCACGGCAATCTGCTAGTCCAGAATACAGGATACGATCGTATATTGAGAGGACAGATCTGCATAGCCAGAGGGGGCTCCATGAGAGACACTATTACTGTTATGAAAGATGCAGGTCAAGGAGTCGGTCAAGCAACAGATCAAGGACTCCTTCTGGAGCAGCTGAGAGAATGAAAACTGAAAAGCCTGGTGGAAAAAGGAAGTACAAAACTCGCCACCTGGAGAATGCATTCATGGAGAATACAAGTCTAGAAAGAGAAAATGACTCGAAGAAAACTTCCTCAAAATTTGGGGACTGCTGCAAAAATGAAGATAGCCTGTCAGACAATCGTGCAAGCAGCGAGACAAAGCGCAAGAAAAGGAAGAAGAAAATGAGGAGTCCAAGTGTGGAGATAGTCTATGAAGGAAAAGCATCAGACACAACGAGGCATCTGAAAAAGAAAAAGAAAAAGCATAAGAAGAAACACCGGAAACATCACCCAAGTAACTCAGTACATTCTTCTCCAGTGGTGATTACAATTGATAGTGATAGTAGCAAGGAGCCAGAAAGTACCGAATGGGACAGCAGTATTACATGGACAGGCACAACTCAAATAAATGAGAGGGAAAATGAGTCTCCATCTTCTTTTCTGAGGAGGACAGGATGTGAGGAAAGTAGAGGAGTAGACAAAAAGTTTGTTATCCCTGCCACACGGGAAAACTTAGATGGTGGCATTATAAATGCTGATGTCAAACTTCAAGAAGCAGCTGATCAGAGTATTACCACAGTGAATACCAGCAGTAACACCTCTCACACAGAAACTGTAACCAATTATGTTCAGGAAGCACCAGCAGCGCCTTCCAGTGAACTGCCTTCCCCCAGGACTTCCTTCCTAGAGTGTCCTGAGAGAGAGCCATTGATACTAAGGCTGCCAAAGAGACTTGTCAACAGATCCTCGTGGTTTGATTTCCCAGAAGAAAAAATGTAGTAGGCTTTCCTTGGAACACTTGTTAAAACTGTGAATTGAACTACTTTCTGTTTCCCCTTGAGAACTGTCTGATAGGGTTTTTGTCTGTTAAAAAGATGTCTAGGAAATGTATAAAACTTTTGAATGTGTATGCACTTTTAAGTCAAAGAAGATAGAATATTCCTAGTATGTAATTCTAAAAGTTTGTTAGAGGACTGTTTGGAAGTTTAAATTTCATAAAGCCATCCACAGAGTATTTCAAAGTTTTGTGTAAACCAAACAACAGAAAAGGAGCCCAAAACAAGAGCCTGGAAATGCATTTTATGGGGATTGATCTTCTTAGACCAGGGAAATGTTTAGTTCATAAGAAGTGATTAAGTCTGAATTCCAGCATCATTTCAATCTCTGGTTTAAGCTGATCTCTGCTGAAAAGCAGTCAGTGATTTCTACAGAAATTCTCAAATGACTGAGTAATTTTAAGGTAAGCTATGTCAAAGTCTGAATAAAGCAATAAAATTTGTTTTTGTTGTTTGTTTAAATATATTTACATATGTACTGTGTGTTTTGTAAATGGAGTTTTTTCTTTTGGTTTTGAACGTCTCATGTATCCAGACCACTGGATATTTGTGGAGTCAGGAGTACTTCAAGTTGGGAGGGTTGTCAGGAGATCAGCTGGTACAAGCGTCACTGAAAGCAGGAACTTAAATCAGATTGCCTGAGATTGGTTCAGTTTTGAGTTTTCCCAAAGGCTGCGTGACTGCTCTGTCATACCTTTCTAACATAGGAGTATGCCCTTGGGAAACATTTTTTTTTCAGATTTCTTCTTTTTATTTCCCTTATTGGAGCCTGTGCATTCTGCCTTGCATTCTATAGCTGTGCAGCCTTCAAGAAGTCTTTTCCTCTTCTTTATATCCTACGGCTGCATAATTGAAAGGCATCTGTCTTGTCTAGGCTTGGCAATAAAACTCTTTCCCCTGACCTCCTTGAAATAACCAACATTCACCCAGCTCAGCACATCCTAGATGTCCTGCTGCAGCTATGTGCAATACACAGGGCTCTGGCAGGGTTTTGTTTTTCAGGTTTGGCCCTTCTCTGTGTTGCACAGCAGTAGCTGAGGGCTGAATGAGGAGGATACCTTCTCTGTCTCCTGCATTACCTCCATGAGTTTGATGGGTTTGACCTTGGCTGGTTGCCTGCCAAGTAGTCACCAAGCTGCTCTGTCACTTTCCTTTTTCTGCAGGATGGAGGAGAAAGTAAGATGGGAAAGCTGGGTGAGGCAAGGATAAGGTCACTGTCACTAGCCAGATACAGCTGGGGACAATTGATATCTTCTGTTGCCAGTGAAAAATTGAGTAGGGGGATGAGAAACAAAGGCAAAACTAAAATGAATTTCCCCTCCCTTCCCAACTTCACTCTTCATACAGGCTCTTCTACCTCCTCCTCCCCAGCTGTGCAGAAGGATGGGGAATGGGTATTGTGGTCAGTCCATAACATTGTCTTGCTGCTTCCTATTACTTACACTGTTCCTCTGCTCTAATATACTGCACACCTTTCTACAGGTGTGCAGTACTTCTGAAACAGATTGCTCCAGCTGCCAGGAAACCTGCTCCTGTGTGTGCTCCTAAGCACAGGCTTCAGCTCTTGACAGGAGTGTGTTCCTGTGTGAGATCTCCATGGGCTGTAGCTTCCATCAGGGCATCTCTACCTGCTCTGGAGTGGGACTTTTCCACAGGCTGCAGGTGGGTCTCTGCTCCACTGTGGATATCCAGGGGCTGAAGGGGGCAGCTAGTCTCACCATGGTCTTCATCACCTGGAAGTGCCCAGGCTGTGGAGAAGCGCTGCTGCTGCCCGGCCAGTCCGCATGGGTTGGCTGAGCCTGAGAGAGAACCAGGAGTGGTGACAGTCAGTCACCTCCACTCTTGCCCCTGAGAGCATCTCTGGGCTGCAGGGCTCAAGTTGGTTCCTTCCAACTATGTTGGGACTAGGGACTAGGTTTCAGGGAGCACAAATGTCAGAAGGAGCCAGGGCACTGTGAGGCCCGGGGGCATGTGGTGTGAGCCATAGTGATGGGCTTGCCATAGTCCATTCTGGCTCTTGGCTGCTAAGAGCTCTCTGGTGTCTCCTGGGAATGAATGTGCTGGCTCCCTTTGTTCTGCTTAGCCCCGACAGCCTCTCCAAATTCTCCTGAAGGGCAGGGGCTCAGGGACTGAGGTGTCCCTGGCAGATGGCTCAGGGATTGCTGCTGCAGGTACCTTTGACTGGAAGCCTTGGTCCATTCACAGAGCTGGAATATCCTTGGCATAAGTGGAACTTGTCCTACACCCAGAGTGCTGGGATGGACAGTACAGGCTACTGAGGAAAGGGCAGGGCAAGGTGGAGCTGTTGTAGTAAATAGAAGGGAGAGGTTTGATACAGCCCTTACAGTTAGTGATGATGTGGCTGGGAGTCTCTGGGTGAGGATGACGGGGTGGAAAACAAAGATGTGGTGGGTATCTTCTGTCAGTTGCCCAGCCAGGATGCCTGTGCTGAGAAGTTAATTGACAGGCAATTAGGAGAAATCCCTGGATCACCAGCCTTTGTCCTTATGGCAGATTTCAACTTTTCTGAGACCAGCTGGAAATGCCATCCTGCTGTGGTGAGCAGATTTGAAAAAATCCTAAAGTTTGTGGGAGAGAACTTTGTATTATAAGAACTCAGAGAGACAACTAGGAAAGATGCCCTAGACTTGCTGGCTGGGAATGGAGAAGGCCTGGTGGGAGATGGCATGGTCTTGGTCACAGTGATCAGGAAGTGATTAATCTTAAAAATGTCAGTGCAATGAGAAAAAAAAGAACTGCAGGGTTGCTTCTCTATTTGAGAGAACAAACATTGCACCACCCAGAAGTCCCCTGGGAATTTGCTCTTGAGGTCTCAGGAGCTGCATGCTGCATGGGAACTGTCCCAGTGGGAGGAGAACTTGGGGGAAAAAGAAATGTTAAACTTGTTGGTTAACAGTTTAATAATTGAACTGGAGTAAAAGATAATAGTAGTATTAGTAATAGTAATAAAAGGGAGGGAGAGAGAGAGAGAGAACAAAATAAAAGTGAGTAATGTACAATACAATTGCTCACCACCTGATGGCCAATACCAAGCCCCAATAGGCCCTCTTCTGGGTAACTCCCCCAGTTTATATACTGGGTGTGACATTCTTTTTTGTGGAACATCCATTTGACCAGTTCAGGTCCCCTGTTTGGCCATGCTCCGTACCTTTATGTGCGCTTCCTCACTGGCAGAGCATGAGTCACTGAAGAG
This sequence comes from Peucedramus taeniatus, assembly GCA_013400575.1. Taxonomy (NCBI): domain Eukaryota; kingdom Metazoa; phylum Chordata; class Aves; order Passeriformes; family Fringillidae; genus Peucedramus; species Peucedramus taeniatus. Next base: position 54,610 of record WBNO01012426.1, on the reverse strand, counting down.
TCCTTGGCTCAGACTAAGCACACTTAGCAACAGCCAAACCATCAGCGTGTTATCAGCATCATTCTCATACTGAATCTGAAACACAGTGCTGTACCTGTTTCTAAAAAAAAAAAATCAAAAAAAGCCAAGACAAGGACTGAGCTGCATTAATCAGCTCAGGGTAGGAAATGAGATTTATCAAACCTCTTCCAGAGTTCCCCTGGCATAATTTTTTACAAGACATAAGTCAGCAGTGGTGTTGGATTTAGCAACACACATAACTTTACCTGGGGCTATTTGACTTTCCCTGGATATTCTGCCTGTTTTCCAGGTGCTTTTTGAGAAGAAGGTATCTTATCTATCAGACCTGAGGTGTAAAGCCCTGGACTCTCTTATATGTTTCTTTAAGGTTAAGTTTTTTTATTCCCTGAGACAGGCGCATGGGAGAAACACAATGTTCTCAGGAGGTTAAAAAACTTTTACAGGCAAACTTCAGAGAATAAGGGTACCTGGCAAATTTTAAAACATTCAGTTGACATAAAGCATTTCACAAGGCATTGACTTAGCAAACTCTAAAGTTACACAGATTTAAGTTACACAGATTTCAAGAAGTAGTTAGGGAGAGGGTGTTTGTGCAACTGCTTTGATCTGCTTTGGCTTCCTGGGACCCTCCCCTCCAAATGGGGCTTCTGGTGTGCTAGTGGCCGATAACCATTCTGAAGCTGGACTAGAGGCTCCAGAGAGGTGGGATGTGGAGAAGTGCATCATCCCACTTTTTGCAGAGCTTGCCTTGCCACCTTGCCATGCACACATACACACTTTGGTTGTTTTGAGCAAGTAATGATTTTCTCCAGTCTTTCACACTGGGGTAACTTGAAATCTCAGGAAAGACAATGACAGCAGATAAACTCACCAGTTATTTTGCTGTATATGCATGCAGAGCTTGCTCATGTAGGCCTGAGATCTTGCTTGCAGTTCATCTTGTCAGAAATACATAATAACCAAGGGTGCTCTGCATGGGACTCCTCCCTTAGTACCCACCTGCTGTGCATTAAATCAGATTCTAAGGTTCATCACATTGAAGTGAAACTACAGATGAAGCATGTTTCTGTCTCCAAACTGGACCAGAATCCAAAATGTGGCTGCAGAAAATGCTGCTGCTGCTGTCATGCATATTTGTTAAACATTTTATTGGTAGATGAATTATCATCAGTGTCACAGATGCTCAGTGCCTCAGTTTTAAGTGTCAGTTTCCAGCAAGCTGGAGCTGTCTGCAGTTCAGCAGGTTTCACAGTCTTTGCCATGGAGTGACAGAAGACCTGGAAACATCCCAAGCCTAGATAGGCAACCTGCTTATCTAGATATGTTGTCAGTGGGCTCCAGAAAGGGAACTAAATTAGCTGAAGCAAGCCTTTTGTATTAGCAAGGGCTGAGGAAAAGTCCCCTCTTAGGATGCTTTGGAATGCTGAGTCCTGAAGAATTTTTTGCCCAAGGTGTGGAATGACCAATGGCACATCTCAGTTAGTCTTTAGTCCTGATGAATAACATATGAACCAGTTTGTGCAGCAATAATACCTTTTATCTTTTGAAAACCTGCAGCCATTAGAGATCAGATATCCATCCAGTGTGTTATGCACAGAACAAGTCACAACTAAATGACAAGCTGCTGTCCAAGGCATTGAGATGAACATCAAGTGCACACGGGAAAAGACATGCAGAGCATAACTTTTTATTTTAATATCATTCACCTTGTGAATGTAGCTGGGATGGTAAGTTTAATCCTCAGCAAACTATATGAGCCAGGCCACACAGCTCCTCCAAAACAGAGGCTTTTGTGCCTTGAAGTCATAGCAGTTTCTTTTCCATTAGCTGAAGAGTCAGAAATGAATGTACATACATGTACATGTATGTGTATGCACACCTGCATGCATTATGTTTATGGAGAAAGAGGGAAAGAGAGTAGGAGGGAGAGCACAAGTGGCTAACAGATGCCTCTTGTACCCTGGGAGAGGAGAAAAGAAAAAGCAAATACTGTGCATCTCCTGCATGCACTCCTATTCTATTTGGATAAATGAAAGAAGGAAGAAAACCCAAACAACAAACCACTGGATGGATTGGTGTCTTGTAAGATTTATGAACTACTAAATTTAGAAAAGTCATTTTACTCTTGCTGGTGTATTACAGGCTTTTGTGAAAGAGTCAATAAGAAAAAAAATGTAAGTTACTTTCTCTGTGAGAGCATGTACAAATAACATAAAATAGGTTCAATTAATCTTTTCAACTATGGAATTTACTCTGGATAAACAAAACATGTATCAGATTATATGTCCTAGAAAGGTAATCAGCGTTATAAAATGCTTCACAGTTCTGCTTTTCTCATTATTTTATTTCAGATAGTTTTCTGAATGGGAAACTGTTCAAGCAAAATGTTAAATAGCATTCATTTGTCATTTTCTTGCACAGACCAGGCAGAATCCTGCTGAATCTCAAGATACATAGTCATTGTGAAGCTTGTATTGAACTGTTCATCTTTTTTTTCTCTTTTTCTCAGGTAGTCTTCCTTTGTGAGGGGTGATTTCCAGAACTCCTGCTTCAATTCCTACAGGTGAAAACTCTTCAGGAATCACACAGATGATTAAATACAGAGGACCATCACAAGCTAGTGATTGAGCTGTGCTCAGGTAACCTACAGGCAACCGCTGCCGCTTTACCTTGTAGCTATAGATGTTCTTTCATGGCAACCACCTGTGCTCCAAACTACATCACCAAGATCATTACAGAAGAAACCTGTAATTTTAGGCTGAGGCATTAATGAGTGGAAACAGATTTTATCCATCCCTTTATATTGTTATTTTTTCCAAGCAGGAAAAAGGAAATTTCTACATTTTTCATGGCAAGTTGATGCAGAGATAACTCAGTAGGACTCTGGCTTTTGCTATGAATTAGGTCATAGTAAACAATTGGATTAAATAGTCCTTTTCAGTTTAAAAAAAAAAAAAAAGGGAAAAAAATAAAATGTGAACTAAAGAGTTCAGCCACAAAACAGAACCTCATGTTGTTTAATGGCACAGTCTTTTGTGCAGGCATCTCAGTTTCAGAGAGACATTTGTTACACTATCATCATTACACACTAAGTGCCGTTGCCCACTTTAAAATCAATACAAGATTTTCAACATTCCAAAGTATGATTAAATACCAACAATTTATTTTATTTTAATTCCAAATTTTCTATTGCTTTATGTGAGGTTTGCTATTTACTGCCAGATTTACAGGCCTGGTTGGCTAAACTAGGTTAGAGTGATTATCCTTGGGAATATTAATAATCCTTGTTTTAACATATCAAACTTGTCAGAAGTTAATTGCACTATTGCTTCTTTTTGCACAGGCCTATTGATTGCTACCGAGCAGTGGTGGAAGACAGTGTACAGTGAGAAAACAACCTTGTGCAGGAAACAGCCGGCACCACAGGGAAGATTGCCAAAGACCAAATTACTGTTACAGAATACCTCTACCATGTCCCACTGGCCAAACAGGTGAATGATGATCTCATCTCCTACACAGCACTGAGCAGACATGTTGAAATAGTATGCAGTAATTTACTATATATATATTTATAGCATTTATAATTTATGTTTATATATATATTTAATAGCATTATCTGTGTTGTAATCACAGCTGCCAGAGATAGTTTCTTTTAAGAATGCCTTGTTGTCACCAATTAGAGAGTATCATGATCAGTTCCACTTCCATCATAACAGAAGCTCATAAATAATACATTTTATCAATGATTAGCAACATCTCTACAAAATGGCCAAGAGCCATAGAGTTGGCACTTTTCCTCTATTCTTTCTTCTTCTCTTTATTAATACTTTTTTCCTCTTAGCACCTTTTCCATTTGTTCTGCAGGTACCCCAAACATCTCGGATATTTGATCAGATAGGGCAATATGGGCAGAATATGAATCTTGTGAAGTTGGTGTCAGGGCCCTTAGGGCATTACATTCCAGCATTCTCCCCCAGTTTCTTGTTGCCTACACTAATGTCCAGCTCTCGCATGGTGCAGCCATTAGCCTGGGGTTGTGGTGTTGGGGTGCCAGGGGCTCCCCATCACTTGGGAGCCGTGCATCAGCTCAGCCCCACTGGTTTGTCCTTGTTCCCAGACTCCCAGCTCCTCAGCCAAGCAACCAGCTGTTGGCACTTGCCAGTATTTGGTGGAGGTTCAAACTGGTTCAGCTTCCACTTACCTTAGCTTTGTGCTGCATGCCTTGACTCTGGTTGTGTGCTGCTCTGCTTCCAGGTCCTGAAATATTACATTGCCAGTACCACTTAACAGTGATCTAACAGGAGAATCTAGAGAATTGTCAGAAGAACAGCTTTGTGTCAGCCCTGCCATGCTTTTGGGTTGACTAAAGAGGACAGGGAAGTAAATGTCTCTGCAATGGTGAACTTTCCTGCACAGCTTCTCTTCCCTGGTTTTTCCAAGGTCTTTCGTACTTTATCTTAAATTTCTCCATGCTATGGCTCATTCCTTTCTGAATGTACTTTTGTTCCGTCTGCTCAGGCAGTTTATTTTCCTTTTATTTACATTAAAGTACACAGATGTATCAGAAATACAGCTTACAGCTCTGCAACTGTCAAATTCTCTATGTGCATAAAAGGAGGGAGAGGGACTTTTTATATGGGCGGGTAGTAACAGGACAAGGGGCAATGGTTTTAACTGAAAGAGGGCTGTTTAATTTAGATACTAGGAAGAAATTCTTTACTCATAGGGGGTGAGGCACTGTAACAGTTTGCCCAAAGAAGCTGTGGATATGCCATCCCCAAAAGTACTTAAAGCCAGGTTAGATGGGGCCCTGAACAACTTGATCTAGTGAATGCCATTCCTGCCCATGTCAGGGGGATTGGAAGTAGATGATCTTCAAGCACAAACCATTCTATGAAACTGCAGATGTGAAGATGCAGAGTGTTGTTGACAATAAGCAGAATAATAATAACCCAACTGCTTATATTTTCTTTTTCCTAATAGAATCCAAAGTGATATCTCTCAAGATTAAACTTTGCTAATATCTGTAGGCATTTGCTTTGCACAAGCTGTTTTTTGTAGGGGACTAAAGAAATCGAATTTCCAGTCTTTTTTCTAAAGACAACTTTATTTATAATCCAAATTACATCCATGATTAATAGAATTTCTTAAGAAGTATGCTATTTTCATACATCTGCACACACTGGAAATATTGTAGAGCTGAAGAAATTACCTTTTTTCAAGAGAAAAGAGACAAATCAGGATAGGGTAAGTGATTTTTCAGTCATCTGTCTTCTCAAAACACACTACCAGCATTCATGCCTTGAGCTGAACCCCACAGCATCATACCTTCCAGAGCAGAAAGCATGGACAAGATGGGTAGTGTTGTTTGGCCAATGTGTTCTGTCTGATTCTGACTCTATACATTACTATGCGTGTAAACAACATTTAGGTTTCCTCTGAAGACCTGCTGAAGCGGAAATTTCTTTGGCAGCCTTGCAGCTTTCAGGACTCCAGGGTAACTCTTGTGAAAAATGTAGCATATAGAACAGAATCAGAAAACTTCATAATGGTAACAGGACATTTGAACAGCAGTATAGCTTTTGAGTTGTAACATAAAACTTTTGAGCTGAATCTCATATTTTTTTTTGTGAAACAACTGCTTCTGTGAATTTTCACTGAATGGCATATAAATGAGCATTTGCATGTACAAATTATATCAGACATGGTGAAACAGACTTACAGACTTTCTGATTAAGTCTGTCAGATTCACTAGTGAATTATTTTATTTCTACAGACTCTGTGAAGTATCTTCTAGAATGGCATTTTTGTTGATACAGAGTTTGTGAGTGACTTAATACATGGGAATAAAAATGAAAAATATTCTAAAGGTCTTTCAGGTATTTCTTTTAAAGTCAAAGACAGAGTTTTCCTAAGACATGAGTTAGAGTGGAGGTAATTCTAGATAAGCCACTTCTTCCAAATGAAAATATCTTATGGGAATGTTAGGAATATTTGCTTCATTTTAGCACATTTTATAGATCTCAAAAAAGCCTTATTTTTCTAATTTTTCTCTTTTTGACTCTTGATTCCAGACTCCCTTTCATGTTAGTGAGAAAAACTCAAGAGTTTAATGACAGCTGTTGCTGTGACCTAAGAAGGGCTTTGTGCAAGGTGGAAGTACTGAGGGTGCTGTCAGCCTTCCTGGGGCATGGATATAAGGCCAGTGCTACTCTGTGCACCATTAGAAGTGCCAACATTTGTCTTACAGCTACACTTTTGGTGTTCTCTACTGAGTGTGGAAAGTACACTAGTCAGACAATTATTTTCCCTTTCTCTTTGTCTGCCTGGGCTGGGCTTTTGCCTGGCTTTGGGGTCCAGGATTAAAAAAAAAAGAGCATGCAGAGAACCCTAAACCCTTCAGTTGCATCTTTTCATAGCATTTAATGACTTCTTGCTGTTGTATTTATTTAAAGTTTAAGCTTAGAATAGGATACTTGAAAGGCCATTTTCTTGCATTGCGGAATTTCACAGCATTTTTGGAAGTAATTTTCTTCTCTTGAATTATCTTGTGTGATGTTTGCACAGCACAAGATTAAAATGTCTACTCTATCCTCACACTTCCTTCTACTGGATGAAAACAGATATAATTGCTTGACTATCTTTATATGCAGCTTGTACTGCTATCTCCTTTTCTTAAGTCTTCTCATGTTTCCTGGTTTCAGTACAGCCTCTGCATCATGAATCGATCCATCTTCATCAGGTTGCCGTCTGGTTAAATGATTGTCACAATGTATAAATACAGTGTTTACTGGAAAATAGCATTTTAAGTGGTATTGTGCATTTTCAATTTATAATAATGGTTTTTTGTTATGAACGGTACTAATCTTTAATCTGTTTGGCTGCTTTTTTTGCAGGAAAACAAAAAACAGATCTGCGAGTTTTACCTCTAGTACTGTTTTGATCTACTTGCTTCAGTCTCTGGTTATTATTGCTGCAGTCAAGTATGTGGCTAGTGAATTATGGAAAATTGGTTTTCTGGGATATTGTTGATGTCTTTCAAATACACTCTGTATGTTTTTGACTGTATTGATTTTCACCTTTCCAGACCTTTTTAGAAGTAATTTGAGTTTTGGCTAAGGTCTTCATGGTTATGGGCTAATTTCTGGTGGATTTGGCCTTTGATGGTGTTGAAGTCATGGGCAGAGCCAGCCAGAGGCTGCCTGTCAAATTTGTTTCCAGAAACTTCTTACTAGCAATTCTGTTTCCCAGCAAGAAGTTTCGAGTTTGTGGTTTCCATACCTTTGAGCAAAATAGTGAATTTTTTGCAGGGCCTATGTCTGTCTGAGCACTTCAGCTGTGCAGTGATACCTAAAGTACCTCTTCTTTTGCCAAAGGGATATGTATATAATACTGGTTTTTTTTCCCCCAGCCTATCCACGCATCCACTGGGAGTGTTTGGACTGTGCTCTCAAGCATGTGCTGTGACTCTTGGGGTGTCCTGTGCAAGGCCAGAAGTTGCACTTGATGATCCTGGTGTGTCCCTTCCAACTCAGGATATTCTATGATTCTATGACTCCAAACCCACACCTCACAGCGCAGGAAATGAGAATAGTGATGTGATTTCTTGGCCAAGCCCTGACAGACTGCCTTCAGGAGGAGAAGCTGGGAAACTGATTTTTAACAGTGACTCAGTGGCATCATCTTCAGCTCATCCCTGACTCAAGCTACCAATCAGCCTGTACTGGATCAGGAAGAAATCCGCATCCCAAATTTCCTGCATGCAAGCGAGTAAGTTCCTGTCTCCTCTAAGGCCTTGTGTGGATGATAAAGCTGTGATTTGCCTCTTTCCCCAAGACTGCAATACTACTTATGTTGCAGCTTTAAGGCATTTTTAATTATTTTGAAAATGCTCTTTCTAGTTCTGATCACTCTTAAAAACGTAGCCAAGCAAGAGTATCATCTATTAAAACAAAAGTCAGTCAGCCAGCCTTTGCTGCTCAGCTTTTGCTACCAATCTGTTACGCCTGTCACAACAAGTTGACAGATTGTCACAATAAATGGCACAAGTTTAGGATGTTGTTTTGTTTAGCCTTCGTATGAAGTACTTTGAAACTCATTTTAGTAGAGGAGTATAATTAAAGTATAGCAAATGAATTCTGAAAGAGGGGAATAAGTTACACAGTAGTTTAAAATTGTTATGATAGTATTTTCTATTATTTTTTGTTTACTTGAGGGGACTGCAAAGTACCACAAGTGGTTGTGAATACTGAGGAAATAAATATTGGTAAGGAACCTATTGCCTGAAAGCAAACTAGGAATGTGAAGATTTCATTTAGTTACTCAAATTACTTAATTGATAATTACTACTCCTAAGCAAGTTCAGATAGTGCAGAGTGCCAAATATTCACCCATAAGAGGAAGAAAACCTGATGGCTGTTCCAAGAAATGAAAATGCCCAGCCATTGATATATTTTCTTGTTAGGTATACCTGTTCTGTCTGATTTTCCACAGAGATCTGATATTTTTATTTTCCTTCTTTTTTTACATCCTGGAGTAGTCTCTGGGCAGAGATGTAATTTTGGTGTCAGTTCTCACTCCTCTTACAGACTCTGATGCATCAATGGCCCCTCAAAAGTGCTGTTACCACGTACCCCACTGTGTCAACCGACTCTACTGCCATTCATTGGGAATTTTGACTCATTTGGCATTGTTAAAACCACACCTTTTTGAAACCATTCTGTTCTAAAACCACCTTCATATCTGTCCTGAACAAGTGTGTTTGAGATTGCTCAAAAAATCACCAGCAAGGATAAGAGCAAAAGTCAGATTTAACATTATACTACAAAGTACAACAGATTCTTTGGCAAGATTCACTCTACTTACAAAGGAAAACTGAGGCACAACGAGGAGGAAAGCAAGTAACAGCAAAACCAAACAAAATCCAGGCAATTACAACAGAAATTAATTGAAATTACCTAAGTGTGTATGTGTGTCTGTGTGTAAAGACAGTGTAAACAAGAATGAAAAAAATGCTGCCTAAATCTTATCAACACTTAAACTTAACAGTACTTTAACTTAACTTATACCTTTATTTATAGCTTAACCTTAACAATCTAACAGAGAAATAACACTTAACAGCATTTATCCTAAATTATAACTGTAACTTAACCTAACTAACTTCCAGACATATGTGCAAAGGGTATGTGTGCAGACATAGTGCAAGATAAGGTACCTGTGGAAAAATTCCCCTCAGAGCTCAGTGTCTATCCTCACTTCAGATGCTTTTGCATCTCCAGATGGTGATTTTAACTATTTATAACAAATTTAAACTGCTGTCCCATTCTGGACTGCTATTTACAGGCTCACATGAGAGTGAATTTTAGTCATTACAATGTTTCAATTTGGTCACAGTTTGGATCCTCACTTTCTTTGAAAGTGTGAGAACAGGAATGTTNATTCAGGCCAGATAAATATTTTCCAAGGCTGGTCGTGGAAAAAACAGAAGCTTGTTAGGAGTTTCTGAGAGGACACAGTGTTTTTTGATAATCTCAGACCTGAGCCCAGGTGGCATTTTCAAGGATGAGCCTATCAAGCATTTTCTCAGAGAACACTGCAGCCTGGAAAGGAGTTAATGGGGAATGCACCACCACAATATCTCAAGCCATCACTGTCAGCAGCATGGGCCATTTGTTATTCAGACCTATGACCTTGTTCAGCCTTGATCCCTCCTCATCTTGAATCATAGCTACCCCTTGTTCTAGTCAAATGCTTTCAGAGGGACTATTCTTTACCTTACTGTACACAGAGGATTTCCCATCCATGCCCTTGTCTTGGCTTTCTGCATATGCACATTTTTCTTTCTCACAAGAGGTGAATGCCCTGTGATTTCCCATCCTTCTGACTGTATCATTAGTGTTTTAGGTAATCTCATTAGTTCCCATTTAATTACTTTCATTTGACTTCTTCATGACTGTGTCGTTTCTTCTTCCCACTGTACTTTTAATCACCCCCTGGCTATTCTGGTGCTTTACTAGCACTCTATGGTGCCAGTTTCAGTACCCCTCTTTCCCTCTCTCCTTTTGTTCTTACTCAGTTTTCCATGTTAGTACACAAGTCCCCGGAGTAATAGAGCTTTGATTGCATTTCACTGAAAATTTGAATTTTCAAAAACGTGGGCAAGATTTCCAGGTCAGAGGATGGCTAAAATACAGATTATCAGAATGTCACTAGATTCTAATAGGACCAAAAGGTTTTCCAAATGCTCACCCCTGCAGGCTGGGCAAAGAAAAAAGACCTGCCAGTATTCTGCAACTGATATAACTGGAGAAGTGTTCCTGGAGTGCATGGTCAGCTAACGTCTAACATGTGAAGTGCTTGCCTTTCACATGTGCCAGCCAGACTGTAATGCAGTGTGGGGGTGGAAAGCTTTTACCTTTAGGGCTTGGCATATTGAAAAAGGTACCAGAAACGATAAAATAACAGTATTTCTTATTAAAAATGCTGCTGTTTATGCTAGACTTCATGATTACATTGCCAAAGCAAGCAAAATTTTTTATGTTTTTCAAAATTAAAGAAGAAAGATCATTAATTATTTTTTGTGTAAGGAAGGGACAGGAACTGGATACACCATATAATGTAGTTATCTTTTAAAATCAATGCAATTTTAAAAAAAATATCAGAAGTGAAGTAATATTTTCATAGTTCATGTAGACATACACAGAGACAAATTTTCTAGCCAAATAATCATATCACAAACAAAGATTTAGAGTTCCCTTGGTTATTTTGTGTTTTTGCAAAGAACAAACACAAGGACTGGACCAAGCAACCTATATACACACAACACTGTTAAAATGCCTACTCATGTCAGGGAGGTCACTGCTGTGGATGAGCCTTGCAGAGGCTGGACATTGGGTAAAATGTGTGAAAATATCACCTCACTGAACCATTTCAGCCTGCATAGGTTAGTGTACAGATCACCCTGTTCAGCACTGCTGTAAGATTCAAAACTTAGGACAAAGGTTTCCAGGGACCTTCTTTGTCTTGGTTAGACACTGGCCATCTCTCTGTAGTGACTCAAAGAGCTGCAGCATGACCTCTCAGTCATTTTGTTCAAGACCTTACAGGCCATATTGTGGTGTTTGCCAGGAGAGGTGGTGTTTCTTACAGAGGTCTTGTCCTCCTCACAGGCAAGAGTCAAGGCCAGCAGAAAAGACATATTATCTACACCCTTTTGGTGATGTGGAATTGAAGGACAAAACTAAAAGATGAACTGAACCATGATAGTTATCCAAAGTCAGAGAGTATTGAGACACATCACTCTGGTTCCTTTGCCAGAATCTGAACTAGAAGTGGTTTCCTTGTGGTTTCTCTCAAAGAGAAACTGCTTGGAAATGACGGGCTGCAGAAATACTGAGATTCAGTTTAATAAAATTAATACACATGGTAAAATTATTTCCACCAGCAATAGTGCAGTCAG
>WBNO01012426.1:21584-39602 GCA_013400575.1 Peucedramus taeniatus | reverse complement strand
CACTTATGATTATCTGTGGGTGAAACTTTTTTGCCTGCTCAATCCTCTTCAGCTAAGTCAAGCAGTGCAGGCTTTCTGAAATGTGGTAGAAGGGAACAACTGGTTGGAGGTGCCAGCAGCACCACTGGTCACTGTCCCAGCTTTGGCATGCAGACACCATTGTCTCAGCCAGAAGGCTGTATTAATGGAAAATAAAACATCTCCTGGGCCATTGTTCCCAATTGCAGTTCCTGTTATTTAATTACTTGAATTTGTTTTGCAACTAACCAGGTAATTTTATATTCTAGCTTATTCTGTTTTAAAAATGTCTGCTCTTATTTTTCTTTCTTTACTAAATGTGTGAACAAACTGCTGTGATACCAATACCTGTATAAAAAACAGTAATGAGATATAGATCCCAATCAATTTTTTCCATGCACACAAGTTTTTCAAAATTTAAACAGTTCAAACCTAAGTTTTTCAAAGTTTAGACAGTTGACAGAAGATGGTCTGTTGTGAAAAGGTTTCAGTGGAAGGATTTTACACCTCTTTTTTTGCTAAACAAGTACTATTTTTATTTTACAAATGTATTGCCATTACAAAGGACAATAACTTCTAATTCTTAGGTGTCAGCCTTGGGTATTATTTGGTACCTTAGATTCATGTAATGTTGTTTTAATGCATGCAAACACATGCCTTTGCACTTCTGTGTATGTGTCAGGTATGGGGAACACTTTGCTTTATTTGTTTCAGTGAAAGGAAGGCAAATTATCAGCAGAAAAAAATACAGCCTTTCAGCTAACAATGAATTTGGGGAGTTCCATGCATTTCAACTGAGGAGCTGGCCAAATATGTTCATAATCTCTAGATCAATCTGCCTGGTATGAGCCTGCTTTGTATGAGTGAGAAAAAAACTACGTAGTCCTCAGAAGCTAGAGCTATATGATAGTTTTGCAACAGCTAAAAGCCTGTGATCAGATGGATGTGAACCTCTTAGTACTATGATTTGGTTTGTGACATTTGCAGCATCAGTCCTCTGAGAGTGGCTTGGGAAAAAGATAACCTCTGCCACTGGATGGCAAAACCTTCTTGTAGTTATAATCAAGTAGCAATTATTTTGTTGGAGGGTAAACAAGATAAACAGTCTATGAATTAACAGCTGCAACATCATTTCTTATTTCACCACTGGAAATATACAGTAGGGCCTAAAATACATCTGTCACTCAATTTTAAAGCAGTTCTAGTTGAAGCTGAACCAGAAGAGTTTGTTCTTGGTTCTCCAGAGCTAATGTTGCTGCACTTATCTCTAGAAAGCTCAGACCCTTGTGTCCTGACAGAAGCTTCCATCCTGCTGCTTTCCAGCTTGTCTCCACCTCTCAAACCTTAGGGCCAGTACTTTTATGGACTCCAGGAATTTCTGTACAATTTGTTTTGTGAAAAATTCCTTTTCCACCAAGTTTAGCTTTTTCAAACTGTGCCCACTAAGAAGCATTTTCTGTGATCATCTGACACCCAGTGCTGAGGAACTGTTGTGCCATTTCCCTCATCTGCAGTGCTTGTGACCTCAGTGAGTACCACAGGTTTACCTGCAAGTCTCTGCAAAAGGACTGAGCCTTGCTGACAGCAGGTTCCAGCATCGGTGTTTACAAATGCTTAAAGCTGACCTCTTCAATTGGCTACTTGGGCCTGCGCCACCTGTTGATCTATCATCTATTTCAGCCCACTGAAAATCTCTGGTGTGTTTCTTTATGCTTCATATCTGTTGAGGATCAGCTTGAACCATTTTGCTTTGACTGCACAGACAAATACTTTGGTATTAGTCATCTGGCACTTTTACACATTTTATTAATACTGCTGTATAAGTGTGAAACCCTTTATCTGCTGGCAGTAGATCTGTCCTTCTGTCTTCTGCCTCTTTTGCTTTATTTTGCTTTGAACTTACTCTAGTTTTCACTTTCTGCTTTACATTCTTTACCATCAGCTGCCCTTTTCTTACAGGTAATGCACATTCACAATAACTCCTCCCACCATCTTCATATTTCCCTATTTTTTTGTTCAGTTGGATTTTTAACTACTTTGGCCTATGAGATTGTAGCATTTATAGAAGAGAGCTGGAGCAGGTGCTGTAAGCCTGCTGTAACTTTATATTACAATGGAAGTTAAACTAGGTGAACTAACAGTCTTTCCTTGCCTGAACACGTGTCAAGAAAGCATGAGGTGGGAGAGGAATTCAGAAACAAGATGCTGTATATCATCTGGCATGTTTCCACTAACTTCTCTGGAGCTGAAAAAGTTACCTGAGATGATTATGGGCCCTAGATGCTTCATTTTGTGAAGTGCATATTTGAGTAGGTATTTGATGCCAACACAGTGAAGCATCTTCTTAAGGAATGATTAAGACAAGATCAAGACAAATTCCCTAAGACAAGTCTGAGGAAAATTGAGGAAAAACGGAGGACTATTTTTTAAAGTAATAGAAGTAACAATACTTGTTTTATGTTGTATGCTCAGTTAATATTCAGTAAATCATATTCCTATTACTGCATTTAATAATTTTAGAAAAAATCCTAATATATTTTGTCCATTACAAAAGCATTTAACAAACAAGTATCTAGTTATTATTGCTAGAATTCTTACTTTACCTGCTTACTTCACCTACTAGGCTATAATCCCTCTTGAGATTAAAAATTTAAAACTGCACAAGAAAAGCTGTTTGGATATGTGTTGGGAATCAGTTCAGATTTGGTCTGGATATATTTCTGTTGTTTTAGACCAAGGGTTTCTGAGCAAAACATCTTATCTGCTGCAGAACACAGGAGCGCAAATGGCAGTGGTGGTGATCCAGCCAGCTCAGTAACGTTTCCATACCTGATGTTGAGGAACACGTTCACTGAGGTAGCTCGGGGTGCAGCTGCAGTGGGAGCTGCAGGTTGAGCTCAGGCTGGGGGAGCCCAGGCAAAGAGGCCGTGAAGAGCTGACCCTGGGCACAAGGGCCCGGGGACCTGTGGCCCAGCCAGGAGACCGGACACTGAGACACGGCAGGAGCCGATGATCCCAGACCTTCCCACGCTCACACTGGTGAGGGGATAAAAGCCCAGGGTTCTGGGTCCCTCCTCAGAGACACCAGCACGAGCTGTTAGTTTGTTATTGCACTGTGATGAAATTATTTTAATGGTTGGGATGCCTGAGACTGCTATGGGTAACCTGGGGTGCACCCGGTAAGAAAACCTGTTCTGACTGTGGGAATGTGGGACTGTAGCTGGGAAGGGCCCCAGTCCCAGGTGGTGCAAGTGCCAGAGTGGCTCCCAGATGATCAGGCAGGGAAGTTTCCTTAATACTGGGCATTGTCAGCTGCACCAGAAATGTGTTAAATGTTAAACTCCATGAAAAATGTTCATTTTTCATCAAACCTGATTCGAATATGGACAAAAAGATGACAGTTTGCTTCCCTTGTCATGTTCAGAATGACCCTGAGTGCTCCTACAGCATAAAAAGATTTATGCCTTTGAGTACCGCAAAGCTTCTGACCTCAGGAACATTTTTTGGTGATGAGTTTCACAAGGTAATTGTGCACTAAAAAAATGCATTTCCTTCCATTGGTATGAAATGTGTTGTCTATCAGTTGTATAGGCTATTTCCTTTCCTTTTCTTTTTTGATATTACTGGTGAAGATGTTGGTGGTTCAAATTCTTTTCTCTGTCTAATACCTGCCCAGCCCACCAAATAGCCTTTACGGGTCTTTCACGTGAGAATGGTGAGTAAATGGGCATTATTAGCCTGTTGAACCTTAGCTGTCTTTTATTGTTGTTGAGTCATTATAGAATTGTGTTGAGTCATTATAGAATTTATTTACTCTAGAAAGTGTTTATATCTTAGATGCAGAGTCTGCATGTAGAGCTAAAAGCAGCTATACAAACTGACCCAAGAGATGGTGGTGATAAGCCCTCAGACAGGAAAAAAAATACTGGAAGAAAATATTTATCTGAAACAATTTGTCGCTACTGTATCTGTTGAAATAAAATGCAAAGGTTCCTGAAATGACATTTGGTAAACAAACACTTCAAAATCTGAAGTAACTTAAGAGGCATTTTCCATTGAAAGAATATGCAGTACTTTACAACCAATAGTCAAGCAATTAGAGCGCTTTGGTAAGTAAATTCCTGTTGACATTTCTTTTTAAACCTGTGCCATCCATGACAACCATACTATTGTTGCTGCACTTTGACTCTCTTCAATGTGATTCTGTGATTTTACACTTTTTTCTTTTTAATTAGAAGAGCTAGAAGTAACAGCATGTGTGCCTTTGGTGTATTATAGCTACTAAATCACTGTGCTTTTAAGGTGGCTATATTTTGCTTGCAAAGTATTTCTGAATTATTCAATTGAATCAGAAGAGGGACGTAACATTTTATTAAGCCCTTTCACCCCTTCTATTTGTCACAGATATTTGGGAGTACTTTTGATAGCAACATTAACACTGCTGATGACAAGTTTTGTGGTTTTTGCCTTTACCATGTGCAGAAAAGTGCCAAGATTAAACCTGAATAAGACCATCACCATTAAACTTTCTGGCAAACCTGAAGGTTCCTTTAGGTACAATATTTTACTCAAAATGGATGTAGAGGAGTTGAGTGAACTGAGTGTAGCGAAGTCTAAAAATAGGTACTGTTTTGTGCTTTGATCTGACTGTCATTAATTAAAGGTTATGATTCAAATTGCACCACGTGGGAAAAACTGGTAGAGGTAGCAAACATAGAAGTGATTCATTCAGTGTTGGTTCCGTACGGACAGATTTCTTTTACTGGCCATGTAGATTCTCAGTAGGTTCAAATAATTTGCATTTCAGTCAGGGTTTATTGTCCTCCCTGCCTATTTTCACAACTGCTGTTCAGCTGTAGTAATGAAGAGTCTGTAAAAATTCTAAGGCCAAATGCTGAAATGTTTTTTATCACCTAATTATCAAATAGTTTCAATCAGAATTCTTATATGAAAGCTCTAATTGCTCAGAGTTCTGATGTCATATTTGGTCACTAAAAGTTATCACTGAAAATGTGACTGGTCCAGAATTATGTGCATTTTTCATGGCAGTGTTTATTATACAGTTACTCATACAATCTCCAGTATGTCATTACCAGAAAAATGTCTAAACCCCCTGATTAAAAATTTAATACCTGGAATAAATCTGATACTGGATCTACACAGAGCTCTGTCTAAACTCATCACCAGTAAAAGATTCCTGATTTGATATCACAGAGACAAGGCAGAAAAAATAATAAAGGAGTTCCCAATCTTTTATTGTACTTACTTTAAATTAGCTGATACAGTCTACATTCTGATCTCTGAAAGTCCTTTATAACTAAAACTTGGGAGAATATTTATGCTGTAATAATTGTTGACAAGTGAGATATTTTTGGGGATTGGATCTGTTTATTTTGTGTTTGTGGAATTTTTTCCTGGTGGTTTTGCTAGGTAACTAATTGCTGGGTACTTATGGGTGCTTAACTGAAACAAAAGGGGGCAGCAGGTTTTTCCTGGGGAACAGCAGTGAACAGGACAGTTTGGTCCGAGGGCACCGTTCCCAAAGGATGTCAGAGCACCAGAGGATGGACCCTGTTTTGTTTTCCACTGGATTTCTTCCCAGAGGAAGACTGGACTCATCTCGTCACCACTGGACTTTCTACAGGACAATCTCCACTCCACAGAACTGCATCTGTTACTCCAGGAGGATTTCATCTGTACTGCTTTTAACACCCTGACACCCAGGATGTCAGGTCACATCCCTGACTCTGTCAGGGTTTTTCTGGGGTTTTGTTTGTGTTGTTTTGCTTGTCTCTAGGGTTTTTTTTTTTTTGGTCTTTTTTTTTTTTTTAATTTTCCTTGTAAAGAACTGTTTTTCCTTTTCCCAAATTTCTCCCTGAGAGCCTCCAATTGCAAAATTACAATAACCTTAGGGAGGGGGATTACATTCTCTATTCAAAGAGAGATTCCAACTTTTGCTGGCAGGTACCTGTCTTTCAAACCAGGACAGATATATATCCCTCATATACTCTAATATCCATGCCAAATAAACTGGATGATGAGGATATACTGACATATTTATTATTAAAAATATAATGTCCTGTAGTAGTTACTGAATAAAGATTTCTACATACCTCTTTTGTTTTGATGATTCTACAGTTGTCTTAAATTGTCTTTAAAATATCTTGTCTTGTTTTATATCACTGTGAAGTAGTGAACAGTTAGTGTATAGCATCATGAACAAATCTGTTTATAAATATGAACACTGCACACAGAAGGTCTATAAACTGTTCAGCCAGGTAACAGGTGTTTATAACTTGCTTTATTGAAAATAAGTTGCTTTTAAAAGCTTAAATTGTTAATGATTTCTTTTAAAATGGCTTGTTTTCTTGGAGAAAAACGTTCTCTTATGAGCATTATTAGCTGAGAAATCCTTCACACTGGTTTTACATACTGTCTGCAAACCACCAGCATGACTTGATTTTGTTAGAGTTGGTCACATCATGCAGTTGTGACAGAGGATGATTTTCTCAAGTGAATCTCATGCATGGTGAGTTTGGTGAAAGTATTATTAGGAGGAGTATTTTTCTTAAAATTTTCTACTCTTACAGTGAGAGTGTAAGATACAGTTTTATTTGTAAACAACTGAAGTGTAGTATCTGCAGTACACCACAGAAAAGTATCATCACTGTCAAAATGACAACACAACATCACAGAAATTGCTGGAATTGACAGAGGTGACAGTCAGGCTCTGAAACTGTTTTGTTCTGATTGCATATTCATGATTGCTCTCTATAATATGGTACAGTTACTGTGTGAGTTGTTCTAAGCAGATGTTTTGACATGACTAGACTGACACCTTGTATTTTGAGATTTGCAAGTCTAATCTTTCTCACAGTTCCTTTCACCTTTTTTTCCCAATGTCTAAATCTTGACTTTCAGTCTTAGTCATGGGACGCATCCAGGAACATGTACATGCAGGAGTGCAGCAAACTGCTGTACCCACATTGCAACAGGGGTGATGGTGGTTTACTGGTGCAGCAGTAACCCTGCCTGACACCATACAGCCCACCAGCAAGGAGCTGGCAGTAACTGGTGAATGCTCATTCAGCAGTGGCTGAGAAATGTGCTTCCATGCACACCCATGAGCAAATCATTTGCCTGAATTTCTCTTTGGCTAGCTCTTTGTAAGATGACTCTCTTGTTTGCTGTTTATTTGGCTTTTAGGAAGTCTCTTCCAACATGCTGTGCCATAACAATGACAGCTGCTGGGTAGTGAATGATAAAGCTGCAGACACTTGTTGAAATAAACTGCTCCATTTGCCTCTTGGATAAGCAGAAGGCAATGTTCACTCTTCTTTTATGATTTTCATTCAAGTTCAGAGAAAAATTTGGAGGAAACAAAGCAAAGACATTATCTGTTCCTATTTTTTCTTTCATTGTTTTTCAGACAAAGTCAAAAGAGTTTGTCAATTTTCCAAATAAATTATGTTTTAAATTTTTTTTTCTTTTCCCAGGAAGCGACAAAAAACCCCTGAAGTTCTATATAACTACATTCCTGAAGACTTTCCAGATTGTATCAATACCTAGTTAGTGGTCCGGAAAGGAAATGACTATAAGGGGAATTTGTGAAACGTGCAGAAAGAGAGAGGAGCAAATTGCACTTTTATTTCACATTAATTCCCTCCTTTTTCTCATCCTCCTGTTAACTGTACACAGAAAAGTTTTAACTTACTTGATCTCAATGCAAAAGTAGAAAAGGTGGGTTTTAGAATTAAAATTATCTTGTGCAATTAAGAATTACTAATTCCTATCCATCTCCATTCATGAATAAAGGAAATATGTACTACAGGATGTAATTCAAGACTCAAAGGCATGGGAAGGATCCCAAATTTACTGTTGCTTTTTCCAGTTGCTGCCTTATATCTTCTGACCTTCCTTAAATCACAGTCTTTCCACCATTTTCCTGGGTGCTGCTGCCCATGTTTTTATGGCAGAAAATACAGAAATCTTACACTGGCTAAGCTTTCTCTCCGTGCAGTTCACACTTAAAGGACATCATGCACCACAGTCATATGGATTTGAGTATTTTTTGAGTTAAATATGCTTCTGAGTGAAAGAAGAGAGGGGCATCTCTCTGCAAAGTGGACAAGCTTGCAAAGAGTTGCACAGGCAGCTGAAAGCTGAGTTTTATGCCTGAGGGACAGTGACCAGGGTAACAGACCAATTTCCTTTTGCTCTCTTTGTGCATTCAATATAAACACGTCTGTATTTGCTGGACATTCAGGGTGAGTAGGTTGCATGAGTGAAGGATCTGTTGTACCCAAGATTAAAGCAATAGGTTCTGGTATTTTGACAAGGCCAGACAACAGCAAACCTAGACTTTTCAGACCAGGTCACCTGGATTTAAGGTATTTTAAGTGAGTCAACCAGACAGAGAACATTGTTGAGTCTGGTCCTTTAATGGGGAGTAAATCACTTGGCAACACCTTAGACTGTTGTCAGCATTTCTGCAGTACTGAATCAGCCTGGAGCAGTAGCTGCAAGAGTATTCAACCTACCAGAAAGTGCATTTCTTGTCTACCTAAATGGGAGAATGCATTTAAAAACTTGGGTGGAACTACAAAAAACCTGGTCCCTTCACAATGCAGCATGCAACCTTTCAGGTGTCTCCATGTCCGTCCCAACTCCTAGACCTACCTGCAGCTGAATAGAAAGAGTGAAATCACCTAAGATGGCAGAGCTGTTCAAGCCTTGCTGTTGTCAGAGGGAAGGCACAAGTTACTTTTCTGTCTGCAATCCCCTGCCTCAGAGACATGCCTCCTCTTTTGAAGCTGCTGTGAGCCCTCAGTGAGCTCGGGGTCCTGCACAGACATCTCTCTTGTTCACACAAACCAGTGTTGCTGTGCCCTAGCCTGCTGTGATAACTCTTCCATCATTTGAGGGGGCAGACAGCCCTCTATAGTCCCACTGTTGATCTTGTTAAAAACAAGGATGTTCTCTTTCTCCTAGATGTGTGGTCCAGAAAATATTTGTGATTATGCAAATTTCGGAAGAGGTGTCAAAAGGGAAAATAATTTTTGTAAGAGGATGACATATTTTTGCAATTTTACTGCTTTTTAAGAGGTCATGCATTGAAATGAAACCTTGTAAATTTTCTAATTATACCTGTAAAGTTTGTTGTATTAGTGTTAATACCTTTATCAATTTTAGACATATGCTGGTGCTTTTTTGAAAACAACAACAACAACAACAACAACAAATGATAAAATGTAGTTTGTTAAAAATTAAAGTGTTTTATAGAAATTTTCCCCTAAAATAAAAAATTAAAGTCTTAGAGCACATTTTCAGTTTTCTTCTGTCAAGGCATTTAATAAATGTCAAAACAGCTTTTCATCAATTTATAGAGTACATTAATGTGCTATATGTGTATAGAAGTTATATTACTAGATGTTTAATGTAACAGCCTTTGAGTTTTATAATAAAAGGAGAACAAAATGTTTTAGTGATATTGGCAAATACTTAGATATTATTGAAATTAGTAGTTTTGGGTTTTAATTTCATGTTAATGCTTTTATTTCATGGTAAATATATGATTTTTGTGACTTTTGACTTGGATATGAAGTAATATATTTCCCCTAATCATAGGAATGTCTTCAGAACACAAATTGTGTTTAATGAGCTTTCATCACCTTTTTGTGAAGAAGTAGCAACACGCATTTTCCCACAAGATGGCAGAGGCGAGTTGTGAAATTTATGGGCAAAGATGTATGGAAACACATGAAAATCTGAAAATAGAAGATGCAGGCTCAATAAACCAATAAGAATGAGAATATTACGAAATCACAGGGAAAACTCCACATTTAATTCACTTTTTTTGGGACCAAACAGAGTAGCATGTATTTTATGTAAGATCATATACCATGGCTTTCTGATAGCAAGCCAAAATTGTTTACAAGTTCTAATTACAGTTCTCTAATATCTTATTTTTATTTTAAATGAAATGGTTTTGTGTGCAGATTTCACCCTCAATTACTTTATTACTGTAAAAATATGTTTATATTAATAATATTTTATATATTCATGTGGCTGAAAAGTGTCATATATTGTATGCTGTCAACTGTGTGGTTAGAACCCATAAATTATTTTACCTTAAAAAAAAAAAGTAAAATAAGAAGAAAAGATATTTGAAAAGACAATAAAGGAGTTTTGTTACATATGTAGTGATAAATACATATTTTAAATAATTATTAATAATATTAATTAATATTTTATTATGCCAGATCTTGTTCTAAATCTCATTCAAATTGACATTAAAACCCCCGTAAGTAATGAAATACTGCATAGCAGGGTTGCCATAAATACACAATAAAGTTCTTGTTCAATCAGGAGATGAACCATCCATCATCAGTGGGCACACAGTGATCTTCCCTGTTCATTGCTGAGAAACAGAAACACGTTTTTCACACTACCTTCATAAAAATCATGCAATTCTTTTTATTCTGATCTAATTTGAGCTTGGCAAGAAAACAAGTGGAGTGCGAAAGCCAAAATAGCAAATTCCAAACCTTAAGTAAAAGCTGGTGTTTTTTTCTTGTTTTGTGTGAAGCAGCTTGGACTGTGTGCCTGTCTCTCTACACATGTATGTGTGAGTGCACACCTCCCCCAGCCCCCCTGCCTATTTCCAGCTTTTCCAACCCTATTTCCCAAAAGGATGTTGTGAAACAACACCTATCCTGCTAATTATGAGGACTCCTTTACCATGATAGTGCCAAGAATGACAGTTTTCTGAAGATGCTGGTGAAGAGTGAGTCTTCATGTGGTGGAAACCATCAGTGGTGCAAACAGAGGGGACAAGGCCAGCAGGCAGCAGCTGAGGAGCTGTCCACATGAGTACAGCCCTTCCTAAGTCATAGCTCTCTATGAGGGATGGTAGATTTACTCAAGGTAATGTAAGACCCTCCTGTGAGATTTGCATGAGGAAATGGTTTATCCAAATGGATCCCAGCCCAGGTTAAGAATGGCCATTCAGAAGGCATGGATTGGCCCCATCCAGCACCTGCACTTGCTGATTAAGGGTCACACTTGGATACCTGTGTCTTTCCAAAACACGAGAGGGGCAGCTGAGGATGTCTGCTCCACAACATAGCAAGGAATTCTGACTGAGACAGACTCTTGGTCTTTTCTGCTGACATTGTCAAGTCAGGTCAAGTTCCTACTTCAGAGCTTTTAGATGGGTTCTCAGCAAGGTGATATCACCTCGCCTTTCACAAGCAGGAGAGCTGTCACACAGCCTCAAAGCCAGCAGTGCAGCAGACAGGAGGGATGGAGTGACTGGCTCAGCTGCTGTAGGGGGAACAAGAAGAAGCAGGGTAGGCTGCAGGGAATAGGAAGGTCTTGCACTAAGTCTTTGTATAAACTTAAGTTTCCCTGTCTTCCATCAATTGCTGTTACTCTGTTGGATCTTTGAGCAAACTGTGATTTACAGCAATGCATGTTTTGATGTCAAAAAGACTGTGTAAGTCATCTGTCTATTTTTGAACAAATATGGATATTGCTTCCAACGGCCTCGGAAAAGAAATTCCGAGGATGTTCCACAGGTCACCCAAAAATTTTCCACCTTAGGTGTTTGAGAGCTTTTGCTAATCTTTAGCATAGCTTTCCTTAATGATTATAATTTGTGTTCATAATTTGGAATTTGGTTTGGATTTTTTTTTCACCTTTGACCAAATTCTAATCTGCTTTGCAATTGCTATGTCAGTCGAAGGCTTTGGAAGCTGATTTTTATTTCCTGTAGTTTCTTTGTCTTGACTACAATAGCTGCTTTTTTCTTCATGATATTTTATGGCTTTTCTGCTTTATGCAAATTTTTGTTACCTAATGCAAAGTTTTGTTCATTATTTGCTAAGAGGTAGATTCTGCCTCTGCTGAAATCACCAAGGGCTACACTACTCTCATGAATGAAAGTTAAATAAAGTTATGAATGCTTTGATTGATTTAATTGATGCATCATGTCAGTATTGCACTGGCAAATGCAAATAAGGTGCAGGCTTTATTCTGGCATTTTGGTATCCTTTAGTTTTAACCTGCTACTGAAAAAAAGTGACTGTCAGGTATTTTTATATTTTCAAAACACTTTGTTGCAACATAGAGTGAGATGATTTTGTTTGCTCAACTGAAAGCTTACTTAATAGATGTGTTTTTTGACTTACTACAGTTTCAGGTTGCCACTGCTGTTTGGATGTCTCAAAGAAGAATGGGAAGAGTCCAGTTCCCAGAACAAACATAGTTTGTACAAATCAGTTTCACAGAAGTGAAATTCAGCTTGGCTTCTGAAATCAATTGTCTGCAAGAACAACCAGAGAAGCTGAAATTAAAAAGAATTTTCCTAAAATGTGTTTTCAGTTTGCTTCTGTTGTGGTATCATCTTTTTGATGTAGGATTTATCTTATGCAAATACAGGCTTTCAAATGGAAACCACTAGTGCTCAATGATAAATAAGACATGTCCTTACCTTTTCCAAGTGTTCTCTACCATGCCCTGAAGAGTTTGAAAGTTTAACCTCTGTTGTGAGTTGATTTAAACTCTTTTGATTGCATTTTCACAGAAGGAAAATATGCTTATAAAAAAGTCACCATAAAGTTTCATTTGGAAACTAATTTTTAAAAAAATTTGTATTCCTAACAAACTTGATACCATTTCCACTTTTAGAAAGTACAACCAAAGGATGTAGGAACAGGAATGACTTTTGTGCTTTTTAATTTTTCTAATTGTGAAAAGAAAGTGTAGCTCACATATGAAGTTTCAGGTTGTTTGCACTGTCTCACAAGCATGTGGTGGCTTGTAGTTAAGCACAACAGAACAAATGGAATTGGCATGTTCTTCTTTCAAATTCCTGGTGAGAAAGTTGGATTACAAATTGAAGGGAATGGTTATTAAACGGATGACATAACAAATTGTTACTTTTTAAATTCTCACATGCACAAACAAGAAGAGATATTGCTTTGCTTTTCACATTTTTTACACATTGGAGAATAATATTGTCTTCTCTGTATTACTCTGTAAAATCCCAAAAAAAGCAATGTGCAAAAGTGTCAATAATTCATGTTTGTATATCACTTGGTTTTGGAAAGAAGAAGGCTGAATCTAGGATGTAAGTCAGGTTCATATTGTAAAGAAAATGAATAAATTAGTTTAAGTCAGCTTTTTATTTTGAAAATGAAATAACACATAATACAAAAAAATACATGATTTCTTAGGCATTTTATTCATCTCAGCATCTCTTAGTTTGGGCCATTTACATGTAACATTAAAATATTTCATGATATCTGGCTCCAGAAAGACCTTGGAACTGGAAAGTAAAAGTTTGCCCTTTACATTTCACCAGAAACAAGGATTCTGAGATCATTGGTTTCTCAACTATTCTGTTGAATAGGTCAGGAAAAGATCTGATCCGTTCTTCCAGCTCTTTTCACATACGAATTAGAAAAGAATAAAAGTATTTTATTTATATAATGCTAAAAGCAGCTCTCTGAACACAAACAAGGAGTAGAGATATCAATAGTTTGTCATTACTTTCTAAATTTGAAGTTTTACAAATAGTGCAAAATAAAGAAGGAGGAAAAAAGATTGAAGTTCATATTACAGTGAATTCAACAGTTCCATTTGACTTTCAGTTTACAGCTGAAGTAAAATGTTTTTTCTCTCCTTCAGGTACTTTCAGAATTTCAATCTGACTTATATAAGAGTTTTTCCAAGCTCTATCTTCCTCTGATTGAGAGGTTCCATGTTTTTATTTATTGCTTACAAGTTGAAGAAATTCGCTTGTATATTTAAAAACTTCATAAGGTTCTGTAAAAAGAGCAAAAAGACATTGCTGCCTCCAGAAGAGCTCATTGCCCTCTCTGAGAAATGCTGCATGGAATACACTTTTTTAAAAAAATGAAATGTAAAATTAAAATTCAGGGATAATTTCACCTTTTTCTTTGGTTCTTTTGAGCAAAGTATTTTCATTTATCAAACAGTTTCACTATCAAACTAGGCTACTCTGAAAAAGCCAAGGAAAAATGCCAAACCACTTGCATTTAAATACTACAAATCCATTTTTGTATCTGCCAAGTTTTGCTGGGCTTCACACCAAAATTATGTGAAACTACAAATTTCTTACTGTGCCACTCTAGCTCTCCAAGGATTAATCTAGAAAAGGGGAGTAATGGCCCACGTGTGTGTATTCTCTACCAAGAGTCTTTCTTTAAAGTTTTGTTTTAACAGCATTTTAGCTGTTTTCTATCTCTTTAGAGTTTTAGAGAATAAAACCTTTTCGCGAAAAGTTTTATATCTTGCAGTGAGCACCTGGCCATGAAATCCTCCTGAGTTTTGATCAGTTAAATAATATGAGCTCTCTTTCATTTGTGACAAGGAATTTTACCACAATACTATCAATTTACAGCTCATGCAAAAACCCCTCATACGATTATTTTTTTTTACAATTGTCCTTTCCTTGCCTTTTTGACAGAGCACTTCAGTACTTCCCTTACTAATTATGACAGTTAAGGACTTCAGAAAACACTTTTCATCTTCAAAGGTTTCTTCAAGCATTAAGTGATATTTGTAACGTGTTAAAACATTGACACGGGCCAGGCAGAGAAAGATCAGCCTCTTTGTAGGAGCAGGCGAAGGAGCAGAAGTCTGGGACTTGGTTCCATTTGAAGTTGTCCTCACACAGCCTTTTCTGCAGCCAGACATGTTTACATAGCCAGTAATTTCACCCTGGCTTAGCCCTGAGCTGTCTGCCACAAGGTTCTGCACAAGATAAAGCTAGACCCAAACCCCAGGCTGGATCCCACCATGCGCTTTCCTGGTGCACGAGGGTCAGCAGATCCCTCCTCGCTGCGTGCTGGCCAACAAACTGAGCACCCCAACCACTGCTTCACCATGCCCTGTGCACTGACATCCCCCCTCATGGGTTTCCTTTGCAAAACAGAGCAGTGCTCCAGCTATCACATGGAAGTAATGCTCCTCCTTGGAACAAGTGGAATCCCTGCAGCCCTTCTGAGCTCCCGCAGAGAGTGGTAGCTTCTTTATGAACTCACTGAGTTACATGATATAAACCAGAAATATTAGAGTATTATGTTCAAGCCATTTAGTTGCACAAGCCAGTATTACAAATCTTGGGTTTTTCACATGTAGTAATGAAAACCCTATGGGATAAACTTTCCAGGAAATTTTATGGGGTTGTGTTTAATCTCCTGTAGCACACATACCACTCAACGCCTGCAATAAAAGAGTTGGATGTATGGTTCAGTGAGCAGCATGATTGACGTATGAACCAGAAAGTCATAATATCAAGAATGTTTTTTATTGTCAGCTCTTTTCCTTACCTAATCTCCTTTGTCTCCTTTGTATCTCATTGCTGGACACATTATATTTTACCCGTGCCTCAGTTTCTTTAACTGTGCAATAATTAAACTCACACTTTCTAAAGTGCTTAAAAATCTCTGGACAATTGGCAGATCTGTATAAAAGCAGTGGCAAAACTTTGCAGGCAAAAAGATTTCTCCAGGTACAAGATATACTACAATATGAGACTCTCTGTGATTGCAAAAATTGCAGACCTAATTGCGTAGTCCTTGACAAACAACTGTTTTCACACTGGCAGTACAAATCCAGTCAGACCTAAGAGACCAAGCACTGTCTCCAGGGTAGCTACCAAACTTTGGACTAGTAAAGACATATTCATCTAAATAGAAGTGGTTCCTTTCAATATGTACAGATTTTTCCTGATAGTATAAGTGACATCTGGCTACTAAAGCCCATATATATATTGACAGTTACTGACAGTCTCCACTCAATTTCTATACAAATCTTACCACTGAAGGGAAAACATTAGGAAAGAAAATATTTGACATACAAGCCAGCAAACAAACAATGCTTAAAGTATCTAATTTCCTTTTACTGGGGTGCAAACACAGCCCTAAATTGCACAGTATTTCCTTCAGTGCATAGTTTCAGAAACAGATGTTTCATACTATCCTCTGAAGAGCAAAAATAAAAGTTGTATAGTTTGAAATACATCTCACTATTTTCCATTCATTAGAGTATAACTCACATATCTGGTTTATATAATAATTTTCATGTTCTGTTGATCACAGTACATCAGTCATCACCCTCTGTACAGGAGATATACCAACTGCCTATTTTGCTTTACCTTCAGTAGTGTATAGTGGTTCACCCTAAATGCTGAACATGGACTTCTCTATTCCTGACAGCCAGCATTTCTGCACAACAATCCTGGAGGACCTCTTATGGTGAAACAAAGTCTGTTTCATACTGATTGCTTTAAAATTCACCTTTTTTTCCTCTGTCTTTGAAATTCCATTGATTTGTGAGTGGAGGATTCCTTTCATGAAGTGTTGAGGGGCCCCTGCAAGGACTCTGATATGTAGAAGGAGCTGGAGCTTTTTGATCAATGTCTTTGTTTTCTGCTTGAATCCTGAATGTATCAGCTTGATAAATTTTTTTGGGTTTAGTTTTGTTTTGCTATGTTTCTCATTTTATATTCTCCATCCTGTCTAGCAGAGGCTTTTGAATTCTCTGGCACTCCTACAATATTGGGATGGATAGAAAGGGGGAGCTCTTTATTCTCAGAGATTTTTTGATATCAATATTGAATTTAGTGAATTCCACCTGCGCTGTGAAATGATCTAGCAAACAGAGGAGTAGGTGCTCAAACACCCAAGTTTTTTGTAGCTGTGGTTACCATCAAAATGCCCTGGGTAAGTCGCGGACCCAAGTCACTTGGTCTTCTAAGCTAATATGAGATAATTATCCTGCACACTAAAGAATTTATCTAGA
This sequence comes from Peucedramus taeniatus, assembly GCA_013400575.1. Classification (NCBI taxonomy): domain Eukaryota; kingdom Metazoa; phylum Chordata; class Aves; order Passeriformes; family Fringillidae; genus Peucedramus; species Peucedramus taeniatus. The sequence continues at coordinate 22,751 of WBNO01012426.1, read as the reverse complement.
TATGACTGACTGGGGGTGCAGAGCACCCCACTGGCACTCATGATGTGCATGGGAATGTTTAAAGGATGTATGACATATTGCCCCTGTTTCCCACATTCCTTCACCTGGAACTTGCTGTCCCCAAATCAGGATACGCCTTGTTGGCTTCCCTTCCACTCCTCTTCTCCAGGATGGACACAGGTGCTCTGCAGGGCTTCAGTGTTTCCCTCTGGCTGTGGCTGGCCAGCCCTGCCATGCCTCTGGGTGCAGGTGGAGGGACATCCTCTCCCAGACCCCTCACTCCCACTCAGGGGCAGTTTTCTCCACTCATCAGCTCTTGAGCCCTGCAAGCTTTCCAGTGTTGGTGATGTCAATACTTGAAGCAGATTTCAGGGGAACATTAGAAGTTCATGTTTTGCAGGTCCTTGGAAGTATCTCAGAGGAGTTCAAGAGGACTTCATTGACAACAACTGGGAATCTCCCCAAAGTGTCTGGTTACTGCCTGAAGGGCAGTCGAGCGACAAGGGAGACAATGGACTTAGTTTTAATTCTCTTTGAAATATTCTCTTTGTTAAGGGTAATCATTTTAATGTGTAATTATATTTTCATTTGCAGTATGAAATATTCCTACACTGATATTTTACTCTGTCTAAAGTGTTCTGTGTCAGATACCTGTAGCCAGTTTCTCAGCCAGCTAACTAAAAAAAATCGAGATGGGATTAGCCATAGTTTGTCTCCCTGCGGTGAAGTTTTCAGCATAACCATTTGGGCTTTCTGAAATTTGCTCTAGGTCTGTCCTAGTGTTCATGCTTGGTTCCTTACCTCAATTTCCCCATTACTCACTGTTCTCATAGGTTTTCAACTGCCAGTTTACCACATTAAATGTCCTCCTGCACTTGTGGGCAATATAAAGTACAAAATTGCCTCTGACTCCAAAATGGTGGCTAAATACAATTGCAGCTTCTCCTCGCTGCCACGAGGCAGGAATCCGGCTGGCTCGCCCCTTTGTGGCGGGGGGAGCCACACCAGAGGCCGCCCCAAAACCTCCCCTGAGGCTTCGGTGGCAGTGAGGGCAGCTGCGTGGGTTCAGCTGCAGAGAAAAACCACCAGAGTCCCGAGATAAAGAAAGCCAGGAGCCGGGCACTCCGTCAAGGTATTCCAAAGAGTTTTAATCTCCTTGAAGGGACA
>WBNO01012426.1:0-21516 GCA_013400575.1 Peucedramus taeniatus | reverse complement strand
AAACAGGGGGAAAGGGAGGGGTGAGCAGGTTGATGGACACCCTGAGTGGCGGGAAAACCTGGACAAAAAACACTATAAGGGGAAGGGACAGGGGTAACATGGGGCAAACCATAACTTTACAACTCTCCCAAAATACAACAGCGAGAGAGGCAAAATCAAACAAAACACACACCACTACATACAATCAATTCTCTAAGCTCTCTATTGAAATAAAACACGAATCCTCTACTTGTTTCTACCCTGCAGCCTAAGCCATTGGTATATCAGGTTATTTGCAGTGCTGTAACTTCTTAAGAACTTCGTGAGTAAATCTTGTTTCATTGTTGCCTTACAGTGTTTCTAACAGCACAAGCTAAAACGCAAAATCTGTTTCAAAAACTGATTCAAACTTCAGTGTCCACCGAACACCTCTGAGACATGTACCTGGGTCTTGTCCAAGGGCACCAGCTGGATGCAAAGCTCCAAGGCTGTAGAGGTTAAATTAGTTTACTCTGCACAGGCAATTATCCTAGTACAAACTACTCTTGACCAGAAGACAGAATGACCAGTTTTAGGAGACATCAGTAACAAAGTCCAGACTGCTACTCTGATAAGAAGAGAATAAAGGGCAGCAGTTTCAATTAACACAACTTCATTTGTATAAAATCTGTCAAGGGTGTCCTTCAATGACATTGACAGAATTGCCTGCATACTATCAGAATATTAGCTACCGTTGCCTTAATTTGTAAAGCTCTCACCTTCAGAAATGTTTCATACTTGCAGCTTCAGTAGATGAAGCAGTTCTCCTGCAGATCTCCACTCATGTCCCAGGAAATTAATCTTCTACTGCTAAGGGTCAAGAATCCAGATCAACCATAACTTTAAATTTGTCTTGCACTTGCATTTGGGTAAACATTATTAGAAAATGATAAGACACGGAGAATAAACTTTTATGCAGAAAGCTTGCCCATAATTTCCTTTCTTAAAAAGAGACAAGGAAGTAAACATTAGTGTACTTTTGTCACTGACATAAATACATACTTAAATGAGGGGATAGTAACAGTAAATGGGAAATGTATTTTGCAGTGAAAATCCTGCTTGAAATAATTGTGTGGGGGCTATTATAGTAAAAGATGGGAACCTTTTATTTTGTGGTGCTAAATTGGAAGTTGTGTGTGCATTCATTTTAATGTAGTGTTTACTATTATTAAAAGCCTAAGGTTTCTACTGCCTATTCCTTTAAATAATAGAAATATTAAAGCAACACACACCCCAAGGTCTTTATTAGACTGTAGGTAGTTATATTCCAATGTAAATTTCAATACCATGAAATTGAGATAATTTTATACATTCAGTTATCTTCTTCTTTCCAACACACCACACATGGGAACTTTCTTTTTCACGCATTTTTGCAGCAGTGAGCCTGAAGAGAACTCCTGTTAAATATCCGGTGCCTTACAGGAGCTTTGATTCTCGATGTTTTCAGATTTCACATCAAATTAAGTTGTTGTAGAATAAAGTAATGAAAAGCAACATTTGTATTAAACTGTAGTCGTGTTTTTATTGATTGATGCTAAAATCCAGACACTGTATTTCCTTTCACTTTGAAAAATAGATGAAACTTGTTTAGCTCAATCTTTACTCCTTCAACAAAACCAAGAAGATTTCTCCAGTGCAGTCTGAAAACTATCTATGCTGGCTTAGGAATAGAAAGATAATTTGGTGCTATGGCTCTCTTAAAGGTGTTTTTATCCTAGCTTTTTACTTCTAAACTCTACCCTTCTGCAGAGTTTCATTAAGCATTTTGCTTTCTCATATGCAACACATACGAGTCACAACTTAAACACTTACCAGAAAGAAAAGTTTAATATACTTGTGCAAAACTATCAGAAACAAAGAACCTCTGCACATATTGTCATGTTTTGCAACAAGTTCAAGGAGCATGACTTGACTTCTGCAATATGATAAATTATATTTGTGGGCAGTCTTTTGGCCTCTAGGATCTGTGTAGAGTGAAAGCTAGGGGAGCAAAAGAACTGGAGGCATGTGTTCTGCATGTAGCCATCCTCTCTGGAGCTCCTATACCAGACCAAGTGGGAGCAATAGGATTTACTTTGGTTGGCCTGTTTTGTTCTGTGAACTTAGCCCTCCTTCCCCTTCTAGAACAAGGGGGGTGGTCTCCAGAATTACACAACCTCCTTAAGAATGTCCTTTATTTTGAGGTCTACAGCAGATAAATAGTAATTTGATATCTGAAATCACTGCCTGTCTTCTTGACTGTTATCATCTCCCAGTCTCTGCCGCTATTATTAGAATCTGAAAAACTCTTTCAGGAAAAAGATCATTCCATGTGTATATGCCATTTCTTAGGCTTACCTCACATCTGGCTTCTCTCAGGGATGAAACTATGGCTTGTTTCATGCCTGAGAGTACGTGCATCATCCCTGTGTACTCTTGTCCATAAGGCATCCCTGTGTATTCTTGGCCATAAGGCATTTCCATTCTTACACTGTCAAATATTATTAAGTTAGTGATGGAAGAACTTTTTTTTCATTTCGTACAACAGCTATCCAGATAGGGAAATGAAACATGAAAACATTTCTTAGGCACTTGATTAGCAATCACTGGTGTTTCAAATAAATGCTAGCACACTGGTGTTAGAGAGGTATTTATATTTCCAGGGTCTCCAATCATCCTAGTTCCTTTTAGTTGTATAGTGCTTAGCTGACTTTTTTCAAAGGAAAGGTGTCATCCAGGCTCAGTTACATCTTAGCTAAGATTCATCAGGAGTGAAGTTTTTCCAGAAGGGGCAAATAGTACAGTTCTAAGCCTTGGTGTAGTGTTTGACTTCACCAGAAATATGAAAAGGGAGACACTGTGGACCTGCTGCTGTCCTTGGGCCATCAACATCTCACCAGCTTGAGACCTCCTGCCACCTCCTGGTGCACCTCCTCAATGCCTGCTTGGGAAGTGCTGACTGAAATCTGGTACTAGGTGATTAATAACTAAATCATTATAATAATTTCAAACTGTCCCTACAGAAATACCATGTGGATGTTGCACTGCAGAGATGAAAAACGAAGACCAGTTCAGATCTACTAGTCTTCCATTTGTAATCAAAACTAGCTACAAGTTCATTGTCCCCTAGGGCACAAAGCTAGTTCATTAAACCACTGCACTAGGCAGACCTTGCACTGACACCTTGTGCTAGTGATCTCCCATGCAAAACCTGTCATTCCAAGCAAGAAGCAGGCTTGTGTCCTTGTAGCTGGAACTAGAGAAAATGCCATTGCGATTTAAGCAACAGTGATAAAAAGTAGATAACTCAAATCAGTAGGAGCTAGTTCCAGCCCTTTATACTAATTCAAAATAAGTAAAGAACATCATGTTCAAAGAAACGATTTTTGTGTAAGATTTGACTTTTAAGTCTGTGTGCAAAAATATTCTTTTGATCTAGGTTCAGTGGTTTTCCGCACTTATCTAAAAGAGTTAGCAACACAGGTAGTAAACGAAACTCGAATATAAAACAAAACCAACACTAGACAACTGTTTCTTTATGGTTTTACCAGCTCAAGAAAGAACCATGTTGAGAAATTATTAATAGTGCTCTTGGAGCATTTGATTTAGTAGATTTTTGTAGCAAAGAGAAGCAGGGGCAGAGAGGCGGTGGACTCTGGGCCATGTTTTGCCCTTGGGGTTGAACTCCTGTGAATGGCAACAGCTTGGGCTGTCTCACATGATAGATGCATACAGAGATCATTTGTGCTGTCTGTGTTAATGGAACTTTTTGGGACACCTTTACAAATCCATGTGGAGACTAAAGAGGTAGCAGAAGAGTTTCTACCCTGTACCCTGTGGTGCTGAAGGACCAAGATTCTGACGGGTTTCAGATCAAATATGGCATGTTGGAAAGCAGGTATTAAATGTAACTTTCTGTGACAGTTGGACCATCCTTAAATGAATTATGGATTAAATGTCTGTACTTAGTCACTGAGTAGCAGCATCTGCATTATTGTTAATTGCTAATGAACCAAGATATGCATTCCAGATGTTCAAGCATGGAACTGGCCACGGGGTTTATATATGATAGATATTGTAGCTTAACAGGTATCAAGGAATTTCAAGATTTTTTGACTCAGCCAGTTTTTGGTCAACAGACATTTCTTTGCATATTGCTACTAAATATGATTGTAAGGATAGGGAGCCAAGTAGGAAAAGGCTGTAGCTAGACTTTTCTTTGTTTCTTTGTCTTTTATAGGTGTGAACCTGCACATTGTAATGTCTTTTCCTCATTTCAATTGAGTTATGTTTCCGTAACTAAGCATGTGCTGTCTGAGTTGTATAACTCCTCCTGGATTTGCTCTGATTTTTTAACTTTCTATTTTCTCTAGGAATTTAAATCAGCAGAGGATATACAAATCACAAAAAACATTAACTTAAGAACAAATTTTGAGCTCACTGGAATAAAAACGTATATGTAGAAAAATAAAGCCTTTGAATAATATCCAGAAAAGAAGGGCACTTGAAATTTCACAGTGAAGCTGATCTGTGGTGGATAGAAGTACTTGTTTTCATAGCAAAACTATGGCAATAGCTGCATTTTGCAACCTGTACTCTAGACGAAACAGCATAAATATTGCAATGCCCAAACATTCAGCAGGGAAAAGGGTGACATTTTCCAAGTGGGCTACTTCTTTATTCAAACTTCTTTCCATTTTGCAGGTGATAACTCCTTCTCTCTGTTTGTCCAGCTGAGGTTCCCATCCAAGCACAATGCTCTGGGAAATAATTTGTTGCAACAAATCCCCTTTATAAATAATAAACAAAAGCTTTGTCTCAAAGAGCACCAGGACAGCTGTCAAAACAGGTGAGATTTGTTTACAAAGAGAACAAGGAGATATAAATGGATGAGGCAGAAGCAGTGGGAAAAGGAAGCATGGTGTCTTAAGGTTAATGTAAAATGCAACAAAACTGTAGGGCACATTTCAGGGGAAAAGTCAAAGACATTTGAAATATGATAAACCACATCCAATAAGTCATATGAATCACTAGGTCATAAAGTTGTAGGAAACTTTATTTTTATTCTAGAATAGCAACTGACCTGGCTTGGAGAAATTTTTCTTATCTATTCAGCAATAGAAGATGCAAAAATGTTTACTTCCAGCTTGTATTGGTTAGAAGATGGCAACTACATTTATTCTTTTCCAAATATTTGTTCTGGTATCAGTACAAAGATGTATAAAATTATAAAATGTAGTCTACAGTCAGTGTGACACATATATTTTGAGATCTCATGGATATTCATGTTTACGATGACTTAAATTTATATAATGATTTAGTGTGATGCAATAAAGACTTTTCTGGACTTACACATTTGGGTGAATTATCAGCTCCAAATAACATTACTGACTCCAAATGAATTATTTTTAGTTTCTATTTTGATAACTACTCTGGTGATTAACACCTAGGAAAACCCAAGTTCAGGGAACAATCCATGGCAACTTGATAGTCAGTTTTTAGCTCTCGAACAAGCAGAAAAGCAATTAGATTTTCTTTATGTTTTTATGATGTATAATAGCATTAGTGCTCTCTAAGTCAGGCATTTCCTGGCAGCAAATAATGGGTTGGGTTAAGAGCCCCTGGGTTTATCTTAGACCTTTTACTCTTCTAGCCAGTCATTAGCTGCCAGGAAATGTTTGACTCAGGGGTCATTATTGCTTAAATATTGCCTCTAAAAGCTTCTCATTACTATCAATTCATTTTGCTTTTGTGCCGTATTAGCAGGCGCAAGTAGTAGTACTATTAACTGTAACAACAAATCAGGCAAATAATAAAGGCTCTGCAGGACAAGGACAGGGCCAAGAGAAATTGTTTTTTACCTATTTATAGTTTAGGGTTGGATATTGACCCTGTAATAAATCCAAACAAGAAGAGTATCATGTGACTACTAGAAGAGAAGAGACAAAAAGAGAAAAGGAGAAAAGAAGAGGGAGAAGGAATTTCGTGGTGAAAGAAAAAAAGTCAAAGTCAGAGGGAAAGAGTAGCATAATGCCGACATCTTGAGTGAGGAAATTTGCATTTCTGACAACGAGAAAAGTTACAAGGAGTTATTGCAGTGTGCCAAGTAATTGCACATATTTCATCACCAGCATCCTCTTTTTGTGTTTTCAGTTTTATATATGCAAACAATGATTTGTGGCTTGAGGCAACAGTACGGGTATTAAACAGGTCACTCTGATTTTGTCACAAATTTTCCACAAGAGAAGACCTCATCTGAAATCCCCAGAAGCAAACAAAAAAGGGAACATTGCCTCAGTGTGAACCAAAACTTTACTCCTTTTTCACCTGGTGAAATTGCAGCTCAGTTACTCATAAGCCTGAATCCATTATCATGCATATTCCTATATTCTCCCTCCATCAGTTTTCTTGTATACTGAGTAGTTCAGCTTTTCCTATCATTTGCTGCCTGGAAGAGAAGCTGACCCCCACCTGGCTACATCCTCTTTTCAGAGAGCTGTAGAGACTGATAATTCTCCCCTGAGCCTCATTTTCTTCAAGCTAAACAGCCCCAGCTCCCTCAGCTGCTTCCCAACAGACCTGTGCTCCTGAGCCTTCTCCAGTTCCGTCGCCCTTCTCTGGACACTCTCCAGTAGCTCAGTGTCTTTTCAGTACTGAGGGACCCAGAACTGGACACAGCACTTGAGGTGTGGCCTCACCAGTGCCAAGTATAGAGGGACGGTCACTGTCCTGGCCACAATATTGCTGATACAGGCCAGGATTCCCTTGGCCTTCTTGGCCACCTCAGCAGACTGCTGGATCATGTCCAAAATTACAAGATATTGCTTGCTTATGACTGCCTTTATGTACAGCCACCAAAGAAAAGCACTGCAAGCTGAAAACACTGTAGTACACAGTGCATGCCCCCTAGGCAGCCAACAGGATTTCTAGCCCCTTTTTTGCACTGTCTTCACAAAATTTGTTCACTTCAACATTTACTCATATAAATTGTCCATGAATGAGTCAGTGTTCACCAGGGGGACCTCCCACTGAGCTGCATTTTAGTGAAGCACTTTTGTGAGCACTCAAGCTCATCGATATTTCAGTAAACTTTGGGCAAATACATTCTGGAAGCAGACTGAAAGTTGTGCTTAAGTTTATATAAGTTAAAAGCACATTTAGGCATCTTGGATATCAAGTCTAACATATCCTGTTACTGTGTCTGAAAAAAAAAATAAATGAGAGAGAGAATGATTACTTTAAACATCAACATACCTATTCTGGAGATGATAAAGAGTATACCACCTTCGAGCCTACTTATTTGATTACAATATGCTATCAGTACAAGCCTCACTCAGAACTGACAAGACCTATTAACCTAGCCCTGTATATTATTCTGCAAAAAAAACTGGAAGCCATAATTATCTGAATTTAAATTTGCTGTCTACAGGTATGTGCTACAAACAGGACCCTGGTTGAGTTTCAACCTCAGATGAAAGTCGCCCTAGAAAAACAAGTGAAAAAAGTAGTATAATAAGATGATAAGTATTTCTAAACTGAAGCATTTTAGAAATAATTTCAAGTTAAATTAATTAATTTAACTCAATATTATGAAGAAAATTATTCAATGTTGTGAAGAAAGATACATTCTGAGTGAGGAAAGTAGTGTTGCCCACAAATGAAAATTCCACTCTGTACAGCAGAATAAAACTGGGATTCCAGCCAACACCGGCAGAAGGAATGGTTTCCTGAGCTCTGGATTTGAAACAGACACATTTATTCCTAACTGTATTTAGCCTTTCAGATGTAGATAGATATATGAAACTCTCATGAGTTTGAGTTTCCCTGTCTCAAAGGCAGCAAGAAAAACACCCACCTGAATTAGTAAAATGCATTGAGACATTACTCCCTCAACAGTTTACTGAACCAGTTTTTTAATTAAAGAAAGTAAAATCTTAGTAATATTTAACTTACCACTATGCTCAGAGTTCCAAATAATAGTCTCGAACCTACAACCTACCTCAAACTGAGACTGGAAGACAACTAAGATTGTGAAGTCTAGTGTTCAGAAAATTAGGAACTACCAGAATAAAGTTGTCCCTGTTATTTGCATTCACCCTCCTTATGCATATGCATTACCTTGCAATCCTTTCTTACATAAGAGCACACAAGCTGTTCCATGGGATGCCTGACTCAGTCAGGGAAGGGTAATAATTTGGTATTCCCTTTAATCTCACTGGAATGGCCCCAGGCCTCACTTAATGCATACAACAGGAAACCTTTAGTGAATTAAAAGTTAATAATTCCCTGACTAATATTTCTATAGTAATTTCTTTATAGTCTCTAAGAGTGGGACTTTTAAAAAATTATTTAGATAACTGTTTAGACTGTCAGTAACCTTCATAAAATTTTCCAAATTGTCTTTGTCATGAGGCTCTGCAACAATTGCAAGCATTTGTGTTGTGGTCACTTCTAGTAGGAGCTACACAGAGCATTCATCCCTCCCTTGCTGCACTGGAGGAGGATTCACTCTCCTATGGTACAGCCCCAATGCACCATTGGGCAGAGATCAAGGCTGGTCTTTATATTTCCCTCGTGTTTGTGACATACCCAGCTGGTACCAAAATCTGGTGTTTGGGTCTGGCCAGGGTGATGGGGAAGAAGCTGGGAATGCAAAGGGGCTCAGGTGCAGCTGGAGAGGCCAAGCATAAGGACCTTTCAATTTGGGAGAGGTAGCCAACGGGTCCAACGGTGACTGCCTGCCTCTATTCTCCTAAGATTAAGGGCTAGCAGACACTGTGGGATGTGCTTCCTGTGCATTCATCAGGTTCTCAAATGCTGCAGAAATGCAACAAGAGAGATCAGTCCAAGGTATGAAAATCCTGGCTGGGAAAGCCATTAACCGAGTGAAGGTCACAGATGAGGGATAAGGAAGCATATTATGTAGCTCAACCAGGTATCCCAGATTCTTGAAGATTAATTAACAAATGATAATACATTAGCATTTTTGGTAAGCTGCAGAACACAATCTGCCTTAAGATTACTTCTGCATGCTTCTAGAACATATTGCAGAGATCTGCCAATATTTCAACCATTTTACTTGCATTTCTCATGTAATATTTTAGTGCTATTCTTTCTTGTTTTCCAACTTGTCACCATCCATTAATTATGTTTTTCCAGCACGTTGAAAGGTGACCATTTTTTCTGCTTGTATCTTGAAATCCTGGTCTGAAAATAAATGAAAAAAATCAAACCAGCGCCTTTAAACCTCAGTAGTCTGTAGCTCCCCATGCCAGCCCTCCTGGCTGTAAGGTGGATGCTGTGCAGCTTAAAATGAATGTCATGATTCTGAGTGCTGCTTTGGGGTCTGCAGTGCAGCTCTGAGAGGTATGTTTCTGTGTGTCCTGCAATACCAACTGAGAACTACTTGCTGGGATTTGTGCCTGGATTTTGGAGCAGCTCCTTGGCTTGTCTGGCAATCAAAGTTTGTAATTTTGCTCTTCAGACATTTTCCGTAGGCAGGCAGTTGTTTCAGTGAAATTGCAACTGATCCTTCCCCAACAAAAGGGGTAAAAGCAATCCTATACAAGTCTTCTAATTATCCTGCATTGTGGTGTAGCTGGTCATAAAACCATCCATTTTTCCTGTCATACTAGCAGAGCTTGTAACACACAATGTAAGTAACAGAAAGGAGTAAAAAGGCCAGTCTTGTGGTGCAGAGTAATTGATTATATCATGTGAATTAGGCAATGAAATGTCTCTGTGCTGCTTTTTCTTTTATAGATTCACTGTAATAGAGCTTGTGCAATGTGAAACTGTTGTTGCCTTCCCTCTTCTTGAGGTGAATCCTGAAATCCATATTGTTATATTAGCTGCTTTTTCTTAAATAGAAGATGGAGCAGGATGCCATAATTGGAGATTTGTGTGATCAGTTCTACACACACAGATAATAAAAGGCAAGATTTAGTCCAGAGAGTACATGGGGAAGATGCACAAATCTGTGAGGACTGGAGGGAAAAAAGGGGGGAAACATCAACTCTAATTCTTTGTCATGAACTGGCTTCATATGACATGCTTCTTTTCTACCCAAGTGTTATGATTTGATAATTATCTCTAAACTACCATATGAAAATGGGTTGTGAGGAAAATAGTGTATTTTATCTATATAGGGGAAAGTGAGAAAGCAATAAACATGAATGCACAGGACAACCCATATGTACATAACTGAGAGCAACTGGGCAAAGTACCTGTTTATTTCAGGATATGAATATGATGGAAATGGTCCATAAACAACACATGCAGTAACAATGCTTCTGCCTGAAGGACATAAATTAGAGCCCAAAATTATGTGGTTTTTTTTCTCATTAATTTTGACATAATATTGAAAAATTAGCTCCCAAGAATTTTAAAACCAAGGAGGTAGTAATGAACTCAGAAATGTCTTGCATCTAGTGCAGATAAAATAAATGTAAATTGAAACAAACAGGAAATTTCAGTTCATGCCAGATGTTTTCAATGCAATATTACATTTCTATGGGATCACAGAAGTCAAAAAGCCATTAATTTAAAGCTCTGTGGGCACTCAGGACATGACTTAGTTATACCCAAAGAGTCTTACAGTGTACACAAGGTTTTGATTTTCCACAACCAGGTGTAACTTCTCACTTGCTATTAAGCTGTTCCTCTGACCAGGAAGGAGTTGCTGCATACTGAAATGGTTGCTTGATCTTGGCCACGAGGAGCTCAGACCAACACGTTGGCCATGGTATTTTCTCTGCTGCTGTGGCCCTGGGGCAGCCGCTCCAATGACAGGACTGTAAGAATGCTTCTTTCTGCAGGGTGGTTAGGTTTTTCTGTACATTTGATAAGGAAAATGGGGACATGGACAGGAGTTATGAAGACATTAGAAGAGGTAGTGCATAGAATTTTCAGGCCTACCACTGTTTGGTTTTAACTCATGTCGGGATCCAGTAACTTACAGCAGTATTACTTCAGGAGCTGCCCAGAGGAGGTGGCCCCACCAAAACTGGGAGGGATATTTAACCTATTCTCAGCCACATTTCAGGAAGACTCTGGGAAGATAACTATTTCCCATTCTCGTTTCATTCATAGACAGACTGTTAAGAAACAGCATGAGTGGGTTCTTCTTCAGAAGAACAGTGATTTTCTGGAAAGAAGGAGATCGTGCTCCTCTCTCTTCTTTTCAGAGCACAGACCCAGGATCAAACTAAAGCGAGTCTGTAATTGAAAATCTTGGTACCAAAATTGAGGCCAAATACTTTCTTGTTGCAGGCAAAAAAGGACACAGAAAGCGTTGCTTTTGACTGTCCAAAAGAAAGGTCAGAGCAGCCTCATCCTTCATGGTTTTATGCTTTCCAACAGAGCCTTTGATACTATCTCCTATGACATTCTCCTGGAGAGGCTGCAGTCCATGGCTTGAACCGGTGTTCTCTTTACTTGGTAAAGAACTGGCTGGGTGGCCAGGTCCAGAGAGTGGTGGGAATGGAGCTGCATCCAGTTGGTGCCCAGTCATTATAGGTGTTCCCCAGGGCTCAGTTTTGTGTCCAGCCCTGTTTAATATCTTTATTGATGATCTGGATGAGGCCTTCAAGTGCACCATCTGTCAACTTGTGGAGCTGGGTTGGGAGTGTTTGTCTGGAGGGCAGGAAGGATCTGCAGAGGGATATGGAGAGGCTGGATTGATGTGCTGAGGCCAATGGTATGAGGTGAAGTGCTGGGCCCTGAACTTCAGTTGCAACAACCCTGTGCAGTGCTGGGGCAATGGCTAGGAAACTGCCTGGTGAAAAAAGACTTGGGAGTGCTGGTGAACAGAACCTGAACCTGATCCAGCTGTGTGCCCAGGTGGCCCAGAAGGCCAACGCATCCTGGTTTGTATCAGCAATGGTGAGTCCAGTTAGACTGGACAGTGCAGTGACTTTCCCCTTGTACCTGGCCCTGCTGCGGCCACACCTTGAGTACTGCGCCCAGTTCTGGGCTCTTCACTGCAAGAAAGGCATTGAGATGCTGGAACATGTTCAGAGAAGGGCAAAGGACCTGATGATAGGTCTAGGAGTTAAGTCCTATGAGAAGCAGCTGAGGGAGCTGGGGTTCTTTTGTCTCGAGCAAAGGAGGCCCAGGGGAGACATTATCAGTCTCTACACACCCCTGAAAGAAGGGTGTAGACAGGTGGAGTCAGCTTCTCTCCCAGGCATCTGGCATCAGGACAAGGGAAAATGACCTGATGCTGCACCAAGGGAAGTTCAGGCTGGACTGAACTTCCCTGAAGAAATTTTTCCTGAATCAGGAAAAATTTCTTCATGGAGAGTGTTATTCAGCATTGGAATTTACTGCCCAGGGAAGTGGTGGAATAACCATCCCTGGAGGTGTGCAAAAAATGACTGGACATGGCACTTAGTTCCATGGTCTAATTCACAAGAAAGCGAATGGTCAAAGGTTGAACTTGGTGACCTTTGAATTCTTTTCCAATCTAAATGATTCCAAGATTCTAAGGATCAGGGTCCTCTTGTATAAATAGTACACACGTGACCATTAATATCAATATAAACTGCCTTTAAAAATCACCAGAGAATCAATGTATATTGTGTGAGAAGACTAACTTTTCAAATTACTTCAAATATTTGAAGTAACTGCATGTAATAAGAAACTGGTAATTTGAATAACTTTACAGCAAATAAAGTAGCCTTATAATTTTTAGAAGTTTTTATTATAAGTCCCTGAAGGGTTTGGTTCCAACCCCTTTCAAATAAGTAGAAATTCTCCTTTTGACCTAAATAGGTTCTCAGTCCCTCTTCAGCTAAGACCATATTTACAAGAATAAATTGGGATTGTTTACACGTTTTTAAAAGTTCTGAGCAATTTTTTCTTTACATTTTATATAAATATGTCAATTATCCATCCTTATTCAGAGCTACACAGTCACCAATTTTCTGAGGCTGACAAACACCTCCAGAGACCATTTAGTCCAAGTGCTACACCCTGCCATCAGATGTTTACACACACAGATAAAATACCAACCTGAGCAGCCTCAGCTCTCCATCCTCAGTTTGTGTAAGACTTGCTTCAGTCCTTGACTTCTCTGTGGCTGTTTGCTGGACTCACTTCAGGATGTTCACATCTTTCTGGTACTGGAGGGACCAGAACTGGGCTCAGAAATCTAGATTTGTCTCACCAGAGTTTAGACAGAGAGGGAGGATCACCTTCCTTCATCTGCTGACAGTCTCCTGATGCATCCCGGGATACCCACTGGTCTTCTTTGATACAGGAGTGCATTGCTGGCTCATGCAAAAAAAAAAAAAAAACCAGCCAAAATAATGCCAAAGAGGCCCTTTCTGTTGTTATTTCCCAACTAGTTGGCTCCCAGTATGTGCTGATATCTAGAGTCATTCCTTCCCAGGTGCAGAATTGGCATTTCCAAGAAAATTAACTTCAAGAAGTCCATATTGGACCATTTCTCCAGCCTATCCATGTCCCTCTGGAAGGCAGCCCAGCCAGCCAGACAACCAGCTCCTCCTCCCTGTTTTGCGTCATCTGCAGACTTGTTAAGAGTATGCTTCATCCCAGCATCTGGGTCACTGGAAAGAGGAAAAACATCCTAGATCCTCATGGTCTTATTGACCTCTGGGATGGATACACCATTGGTGATGCTCCTCCTGAAGAGTTTGTGCCACTGGTCACTACCCTTTGAGCCCAGCTGTTTAATTTCCTTCTTCTCTTCTTTTTTTGTTCTCAGAGACTGGAGTGTTACTTGTTTTCTTCCAGTCCTTTGGAACTATTTTGTTCACCATGAGGTGAACAAAGGTGATCAAGATTTGCCCCCAAATGGACTTGTGGCTGCATCCTGTGACACTGTATGATTTGTTTAAATATTTCCTAAGCTAATTAAATGGAAGTTGATGGTAAGTCCTAATTTTTTGCCCACTTTTTGTTCCTCTCAGTACCTTGGATTCCACCATCTCCTATATTGCTTGTTCTGTGCTCTGTTTCCCTTCCACTTCCCACTGGGGTGGATAGGTTGCACAAGAAGACAGATATCTGTCAAAATGAGGCTTCTTCCAGTTGTTTTAATAAGGAATAATCTAATTTTTCCTGATCAGGTCACCTGTAGCAGTAGTGTGGTCCCACTGCAAGGTTGCCCATGCTCATCTTCTGTCTAGCCCCAACCCATCACATCTGGATGGCTTAAGATTCCTCCCTGGAAGGAGCATTGTGCTCCATCCTCTCCTCTCTCATTAAGCCAGGATGCGCTGCTACATTACCTGCTTTGGACAGGAGCCATTGTTCAGAATCTGGGGCTTAAATCTACAACTTCTGGCTTTGAAATATTATGGCAATAAGAAGTCCAGATAAGACCACCATTGTTGCTCTGTGTATAGCTGCTGAGCACTGGCTTGCCTTTTTTTTTTTTTTTACTTGCTTTCATAGGCTTTTGTGATGTTAGAACATTTAACAAGTGTGTCTCCTTAGTTTTGTGGTCCAAGTGCACTATATTTAAAACAAACTTTTTGTATTAAGTAATTAACTACAAGCAGATTTTTTTTTTTTAAATTCTTTACAAAAGCTTTATATTTACTCTTAGTTTGAATCTGGTCTCCTTGAAAAGTAGAAGAGCAAACTTCAGAGTGTGGTGGTGACACACAGCAGACTGGACACTTCTCATTACGAAATCTGTCCAGAACAGATACTACCACATATCTAATCCTATTTATGGGAACTGTGTATTATTTCAGAGTTCTGTTCAGAAGTTCAAAAGTATTTAGAAAGTATTAAAGTTCAAAAGTATTTAGAAGGTGATAACTAAGTTGCATATTGCACTAGGGAAAAAAATCCACGGGTAACGTTTAATTCTCAGAAACATTGGTAACATGCTGAGCTATTAATTTTAAATCCATTCATTGATTTTAAGGCAGTATTTAACTATGGGAAATTTTATAAAAGTGAAGCATGCTACTTTGATTATCTAAAATGTAGTAAATGGGTTAATTTGTATTTTGAAAGCCTTGTGCAATACCCTTGGCAGCAGCTAACATTTGAATACCAGTCATCTTTGCATATTGGCTTTTGAAACCTCAAGAGCTTCTGCCATTTGTTGTGATTAGGTCTGTCTTCAGGAGATAAGTCTCTCAGGTAATTTGAAGCACAGGCATAAAATGAAGTCCATTTGATGATCTGAGACTAAAACATGTCTCTTACCCGATTAATTAACACTTTTTATTAAAATTCCTGTTCATGTTTCATTTTTCATACCATTTCCTCAGATATCTGAATAGCAGCACAATTATTTCAGGATTTTTTTCAGTGTTTCTAAAGAGGTGCTCCTTATGTAAGTGGCAACACTTTTTACCATGAGCTAAATAGTGGTCCAAATCCCTTTCCATATCTGTGTCCACAGTGGCACACTCCTACCAGATAATTTCATATAATGTCTGTGTAGAGTTAAAAGTTAAGCTGACCTCTTTTACTCCAATATATAATATCCACCGTGCTGAGGATTTTTTAATACTAGGAGCAAGCAGAGCACAGAGACAAAGGAGGAACAGCTAAGCTTACACTCTCTGTAGTGTTGCCTGCTCCTTTTCCTTTTAATATTATGACTGAAGCTACATGATCTGAAGATTTCCTTTAAATTTCAAACTTTTTTTTCCACCATTGAATCTGTGGCTGCTAGTGCTGAAGAGCAAAACTGATCTCCAGCTATAAAGCCACTGCATTATTTAAGCTCTCATCTCTATTATGTAGTTACTTTATTAATACCTTTTTTAAGATCATGACCTTAATTCAATGTTTAAAGGAATAACGGCAAATGTCTCAGTCAGTGACACATTTCTCATTTTAAAGAGAGATAAACCTCCTGCTTAGCCCAGAATTATGGAAGCTGGAAATGTAGGAAGGATTTCTCAGCATGTATATTCGGCAAAATGTGCTCTAAGGCAGCAAATGCCACTTCTGAGCTCACATTCCTTGTCAACCATTTTGCGCACAAGTAGCATTCCTGTGAGCATGGCAGACATCTTGCAGAGAAATAATATCACTTGTGCAGAGGAGCCAGCAGGAGACATTGATAAACAGCACCCACTCTTTATTAATGCTGCTTTAACGAGCAGGAAAAAGACTGTTGTATTTTTGAGCACTGTGAAGGCAGTAGGAAATGATATTGCTCTTGGAGGTGGATAAGGATATTAAAGATTTTACTTTTATTACACATGTATCATAGTGTTGTGAGGTAATCAAAGAGAGATGAAATTAAAGTACTGCACCACCTAAAGAAGTGCTGATGCTTTTCCTTAAGTCAGTAGGAGTTTTATGTTGAAATGCCTATGAAAATACTTCACAAATAACTCAGACTGGATCTAAGCCTTGATTTTCCTATTCCCAGGTTCTCCATTCCCTTCCCTTTATTCATCCATCATGCTTTCATCTTGCTGGTGATCTAAATGTACACAGTGTGGTGAGATAGTGGAACTGGTAGAATAGAAGTGTTCTCCTTTAAAATATATATTCTCAAATTAAAATAAATAAGAAGCAAAGAATGCTGTTAAGGTTTGTTAATGTAAATTGTTTGGCAATTATCACTATGCAATGTGATTCTTTATTACCACTGAAGTTGTTTTTATTTTCAGCTTCTCTAAAGCAAAATTGCAGTGCCAAATCCAGTATCAGAAATTAAAATGGTGCAGGGGGGCACTTTTAGAAGCCCAGAATTCTGCAGAGCACCTTGCATAACTGAACAAATGAGAAGAGTTTAGGAATAAAAATAGAAGGGAAAAAAAACAGTGTTGTCAGATACAATTTGCCAGACTTTTGATCTCAAAAAGATTTACTATGTATTTTTCTTAATCAATAACTAAAATTGGCAGCGCTGTTGTTCACTGTAGTAATCATAGGAATTTTTAACCTCGTCAGTGCTTTACTTCAGTATTTTTCTGGGGCTATTTATTCTATTTAAAAGATAATATTGGAGGGTGTGTGTTTATGTTTTGTTTTCATAAGGTCAGTTTTTGCATCATTTTTTTTTAAGTGGAGTATGTTAGTCCATCCTGCATTGTTTCATGTTTGTGTAGTTATTGACAACATGCAGTTCATCCTGACAGCTGTGACACATCTGTGGCTCCCCTGCACAAGTCAAGCATTGATCACCACTGTGATACCTAGACCTACTTACACCATTCCTTCTTAATGATATTTTTCTCATGTGCTCCACCACCACCTTTTAATAACAAAGAAATGTTCTATTAATTAAACTTCTTTGATTTTGCCCAAGATTTAGTAGCTGATGTAGTCTGGAAAAGCCTCTTGATGAAGTAGATTGTTGGTTGTCTTGATAGCAGCAGATTGTTGCAAAAATCTCAGTAGTGTGAGTTTCACACAGTACTGTGTGTGCTAAGATGGGTTAACTCATGACTCTGTATTGGTCTAGAACTCTATGAATGAAGTCCTACATCTCTAATAAGCCCCCTGTGAAGTCCCATTGTGCTGCTGTCCCCACATCTGACAAGCTCTCCTTGTGACAAGGGCAGAAACTCCCTGCTCACCCACAGGCAGGAGGAAGACATCCATCCAGTGACCAGTATAAACTAGCAGATATCACTGGAGGCTTGTCCCACAGGAGATTAAAAGGGTTTAGAAAGGATCCATGTCACTGGAGAAAAGCTGTCTGACCACCTCAGCCCCCAGCACTTTGGAAGAAAGAGACCATTCATCTCAAGAGAAGTCGAAAGGGAAGTCAAGCAGGCTACTACAAAAAAACCGGCCAGAAAAGTGAGAGAAGCTGCATTTGCAGATTCATTCTGACCAAAAGAAGACTTGCTGCAGAAGGCAGTTGTAATGACAAAGGGAAAAGATCAAATCTGTAGGGATTGAGATGAAGATTAAATGAGAATGTGAAAAATGATTACTGGAATGTCCATGGCACAGGGGTTTGTTGAAAGGTCGAAAAATTCAGACTGCTTTGTAAACGTGCTGTCTATGGCATAGATATGTAAGACTGGATACAGAAGAGCGTTTCTAAAAGGCTAGCAGACAAACAAGTGAAAATAACTCTTCTCCCTTCTCTACCCTGCCTGAAGAATTATTTTTTATTCCTCTTGAAGTTCCATTTTCCTTGGCTAAATTAAATAAAAGAGTATTTTTTCTGATCCACCAAGAAATTGATTTGACTCAAAGTCAAACGTTTTTAGTTTGGAGATTATTTACTTTCTAAAACACAGGAAGTGTATTTCAGAACATTCCAAAGCAAAAACTTTTTTCTTTTTTAGTGAAAGTCAGAATATTTCTGTTTGGAAATATAAAAAAATTGCTCCCTCTTTCCCTTTTTTTGTTTCCCCTCCTATCGTGTTTGTTGTTGTCGTTGTTGTTGTTGTTACTGTTGTTTTGCTAGCTATTTATTTTTTATTTTTTAATTTTTCCATTCTCTTTTTTTCCTCTCCTTTTTGTCTTTTCCTGTTTCCTACAGCTATTTGCTTTATCTTCAAGAATATGGCTGGTCAGACTGAAAACTCATTTCTTTGAAATATAATACATCTGGCTGTTATAGTTGCATTTACTTGAGAGACCAGAAACACACATGAAGGTATAGTACAAGTGTTTCAGGTAGCAGGTTCAAAGAACATACTTACTACCCTGCAAGAACCCTTACAAAGGAATGGATCCAAATTAAAAGCAAGGGAAAGAATGCGTAATTGACCTAGAAAATACATGAAGAGGGATACACCTGTGCATACAACATTCAAACCTTGGACTGTGATCAATGACTTTACTCCTAGGCTGGATGCTGGAAAACTCCAGTTAAGTACTGGTTGAATGGAACTCTGAGCTACCTGGTCTAGTGAAACATGTCCAGGCCCATGGCAGGAGGGTTGGAACTAGATTGTCTTTAAGATTCCTTTCAGGAAGAAACATCCTGTGATTCTGTGATCTATGATTTATGAAGTCTACTGCATCGCAAAGGGTGCACACTTCCACTGTGTCCTGTGCTAATCAGAAGAAAGTTCCAGTGGTGAAACTCTTCAGTGTTGTCCTGCCACATATTAGTAAAAGATTAAAATAAGTGCAATTTAAAGAAGAAAAATTAAGCCCAGTCAGTAGTCTCAACAGTTATAATATTGGCCATGTGAAAATGCTCAAATTAATAATTTCTTACTGCTCCAGATCAGGTAAACTTCTGCTTCCAAAACAAACCTGTGCCATCCACCCTAAAGTTACCTGACAGAGTATCACCAGGGAGCAGTCGTTGAAACCTATCCAAATCTCAGAGAGCAGAAGACACATTTTCTTCTTCTTACACCATAACTTAGAAGCCTCTTGAGCCTCTAAATTATGGTGTAACTGAGCTGGCAACCTTTACATAAGTCTCCAATGACGAAATGCTTTAGAACATGCAGGCTGCAGACAATCTGCTGTAGCACAAGATCAAACTGTCAGTGAAGAAATTACCTGGAAAAAGTATGTCTCACATCAGTCAGAAAAATATCCTGTGTCAGTGAGAGTTGATATCACTTGGTAAGGCTGTGCTTATTACTCTGTTTTATTTCTGGGGGGGTTCAGTGATCAATAGCACTTGTGAATGATGCCTCACATCATGTCTTCTAGGTGCTGCACTCTTGACTGGCTTTTTGAAATAGCTGTTATGTTTGTCCTCATTAACCCTTCCACTTTCTCTACTTCTGTCTCTTTCATCCTACAGTTTTTGATTTGATTAAAAAGCTTTAACTTTAAGATTGCAGTATTTCTAACTTCTGATTTATTTTTTTTTCCCTGTGTTAAAAACATTCACTATTTCTCAACTCAGAAAGAAGACAGCCTGATTCCATTTATGAAGGTTATCTGCTGCTTGTCACCTTTTACTTGTAAAGAAACAAATCCCTTTACAGCCTACCAGGGACTTTCTGACGGCTAGATGCAAAACCACTTGATTTTGAAGGAGAAATGTTGGGTAGAACTAAACCTCTCCTAGCTTCACAATTTTTCCCTCTGAGGAGTTTTCAGGAGGTCAGTTTATCAAAAGAGATGCTAAGGGTAGAGTGAAAGGATGGGGAATAAGGGAGGAAGTAGAATGTGCTTGAAAGAAAAGAAGACAAAATTTTCTTTATAGCCATCAGGAAAGTGTCAGAACAAAGATGGTGCAGCTTCCTCTATATCTTAAACCTAATGATTGTCACACCACTCAAGGTTTTATGGACCTTATTTATGCAACCTGACAAAACTGTAGTTTGCACAGATTTTGAGACATGTCCCACAAAAAGATAACTAAATGTTGATCCTCTGCAAAAAATCCCATACTGTACTCTCTTTTCTCCAAGCCATACATTACAAATATCACTTTATTTGCACTTTTGTTTGGGTTTGATTTTTTCAGGCATTTGTGTAAGTACTTTTGTGGGCTGATGTGAATCCATTCATGTGCATGATAGTTTTGAGAACCTATCTCAGGGAGCTTGTTATGGAAACCTCATTAGATAAGTTGCACTTATCCAGAAGATGTGATTTGAGCCCACTATCGAAAGCAACAGAGATTTTTAAAGGATTTTTCTTATCTTTTTAAATGATTACAGAAAAGATAATAAAACAATTTGTAAAAAATCAGTAAAACTACAAATGTAGGCTTCTGTGAGCAAAATAAATACAAAATCTAAAAGAAATTACTTTTATTTTAAATATTTTCTTTTCAGTTACAGTTATCAGATTAAAATGATTCAGACAATGAGGTTATGAGTTCTTACCCAAATGCATTGACAAATTTCTCAAATCAATAGTAGGGACAGAAAATGTTTCTATTGTTTTTGAGGTCTTATTGTGGGGAATGAAAATACCTGTGTTAGATGCTGATGTTTTTCTAAAATATAGTGGAAGTGTACTCCCCTGATTGGCAAACTAAGTAAGATATCTGAGACTAGTTTTAATTCTCTGGATTTCTTCCATGCATATCTTCCAATTGATAATTTGCTTTCTCACTGCATTTTACTTTTTGTCCAGGCCCTGTAATAAACTGAGTTCTTGATTATATTTATCCATTTTTTACAGCTTTCCTGCTATGGGTTTCCTGTCTTTCTTGTCCATTGTCCAAGAGTCAGAAACATTATGGATCTGTACAATGACATGAGGATGCTTTCTACATCATGCCCACTTAATTTCCATTTCCATTATTTCCATTTCCATTTCCATTTCCATTTCCATTTCCGTCTCCATCATTTCTATTTCCTCTATTTCCAGTTCCCCCTTCTTTCCTGTTCCTTCTGGGACTCTGAAAGGGTGTCATCTGAGAGTACTGACTGTTCTTTGACCTAAACCTAGGCAGAAGTCATGTGCCAGATTTTTTTGTCCACATTGTAGGCAACTTCTTCAGCAAGCTGTATTTTTAATATCATTAAATCATAAATATATATCTATATACAAACAAACATCATCAGCATTAATACAACATTCTCAGCTCCTCACTAATTACTCTTTAGAATAGATTCTATCTCTTTTCTTCAATGGATAATGATGGCCTGGCCTGCAGCTCCCATCTACTCTATCTAACAAATA
>WBNO01012425.1:0-11556 GCA_013400575.1 Peucedramus taeniatus | reverse complement strand
GTTGCAAGGGCTTTCCTCCACCCCACTTTTACCCCTATTGGTTCAGTTAAGTATGGAACCCTCCCCTTTCTGTTTCCCCATTGGTTGTTGTGTGTTCCCACCTCCTTGAGGTGAAAGGCTTATAAGCCCTAGCCAGACCCTTGTTCTTTGTCACTTTGCTCTGAATCCTTCGGGGAATAGAGCTCTTCAGAACCTCAGGTAAGTGTCCACGCCTTCGTTCTTTACTTTGGGATTCTCGTAGCTATTCTCCAGCAGCTTCACCCATGCAGCTGCCCCCACCGCCACCCACAAGAGTCTCGGAGGAGACTTGGGGACGGCCACTCTCGTGGCTTCCACTACCACGTTAAGGGCACGCTAGCCAGCATCAAAGCACTGCCTTGTGGTAGCAGGAGGAAGCTACAGATGTTGTTTTCTTTTCCAAGTTTTGTTCTATGCTATCCTCTTTCGTTGCATATTAACATTTTTGAGAACGCTGCATGAAGTTTCCTCTTGGAATGGAGTTGATAGTGGCAGCTACAGTTAAGGGTAGCTTGGAGTTTTTGGAGGTCAAAATCCGGGGCTGCTCGGGCTGCCTTGAACACACAATTATTTCAGAATTCCATGATCCTAGAGGAAGGAACAAACAAGGGAGTACTTAAGGAGGAAGTGCAGCAGATCTTTTAGCCCTTTCCTGTTAGTGAATTTCTGCTTCACACATAGGCCAGGAGACTCATCTAAATTTCTGATATCTGACTGCTGGGGATTTTACTGTGTCTCTATTGACCTATACAATTCCTAGTTTCCATTTTTGAGAACATTTGAATGTCTAAGAGATTGCTGGATTTTTTATTTGAAAAAAATTAATAATTTGGTGCAGTCCTGAGGGGAGTCCACAGATCTGAACGGGTTTCCTCAGATGCTGCGTTTTATTCTCCTCAGCCAACCTTCTGCCTGTGCCCAGATGTAATAATATTGTGTTCTCACCAATGAGAGACAGGAGTGCTCACTGTATGGCAGTTCACCAGAGTTTATTGCAAGAGAATCCGAGGGTACAGACGTTGTGGAGAGGGGCAGGAAGGACCAGTGATGAAAGGAGGAGGTGGGAAAGAGGCAGGGTAACAACTGCTGGTGAGGGAGTCAGGGACAGCGAGCCAGGAGCTGATCATACAGCAGCTGACAGGCAAGCCTGAGAGCTGTGGCAAAAAGCTCTCTGAGTGAGGGCGGATACAATGTATATAAACTGGGGAGGGGTAGGAGGGGTCAGGGTACAACTCAGCCAATGGAAGGGTAGGACACAGAAGAGGGGAGTGACAAGAGCTGGGGAAGCCAATAACAAAGCTGAGGGTACAGAACATTCCAGAAAGTGGGGATGACTGACTCATTTGCTTGTGGAAGTGAGGGATCATGGGGAAGTGAACCACCCTCTCACCCTGAGTTACATGTAGGAATCTTCCCATGGCATCCCAGGAGTGCTGTCCCCAGCACCAACTCCCTCATCTCCCCCGTTTCTATGAATTAAAAAGACATTTTTAAACATTTTATCGATTGTTCTTTTAAAACATCCCAAGGCTATGATGACTATCAAAAAGATGCTAAGAACCCACATAAGTCCTTTTATAATATAGATGACCCATTTAGGGATGCCCCACTCTGCTAACTGCTGGACCACAGGATCCACAAGATCTCTTGTCAACACAAGATTTTACTTGGTTACGTATTCGCTGAATGTCGCTCTGTATCGAGACACTGCGAGATGTAAGATTGAAGCAACACGTACCATCAAGATCTTCACATCCATGGCCATGGGCGAGCAGCAAAAAATCAATGGCGGCTCGAGTTTGGAGTGTCGCATGCCTGGTGGTCTCTTCATCTGCTAGTAGATCGGAGAGGGCAGCAGACATAGCACTGGCCTGCTTACTCAGCCAGCATTCCAGGTGAGAAATTTTACCGAGGGCCTTAGCAGTGGTGTACCAAGGTAAAAAGATGGATGCTGCAACCCTCTTCCCTTTGCTGTAATCGTAAATTTGGTCATTGCAGTTTGAGTCAAATTCTGAATAGGATCTTTTTTGGTGGGCCAATTGTTTTTCTTTTCTCCAGTTCACAATTTGAGTGGCATTCAGGGGGAGCGTACTAAGTCGGCCAAGGCTGCAGGGACCCCCTTTGATGTTCGAGAGGATCCCTGCCCACATTTTGTCTCCACAGACAAGAAACACTCCTCTGGGGAGCACTCTGGGAATGGAAGTGGATTCGGATACAGTTTGACTGGTATAGTTGCACCAAGTAGCTACATTATATCTTTTATTATTGGGTGACGCATCTTTTGTTTCATATACTTGAAAATCAGGCCTAATTGGTTGTTGGGCTCTGTATTGGAAGTTGATACAGTAAGTGGCCTGAAAGGAGCCAAATATATCTAATTCTTGAGGTTCCTGTGGTGCATGCGGCAAGATCCTTGTCCAGTCGTCCCAGGAGTCCACAGGGTTGGGCTTCTTACCAAGTGTACGGATAGTCATTGGGAGACAGAGGGATTCCCACCAGGCAAGTTGACAAAGGATCCTCAACACTTCCCATGGCCATGCAGAAACTCTGTTGTTTAAGTGACTTTGCCAGAGTGACCCAAACATCTTCTCGCGGTTGCTGGACAATCCATCCAGTGGCTACTTGTATTAGATTGAAGATGATGGTAATGTTGACTACAATGACGTAGGGAGTCCCAGTGGGTTTTGCGGTGCCAGCCATTGGATGTCCTTGGGGTACTGTTATGAAGATAATAGAAAAAGCAGTAAATATAAGAATAATAGTTTCCTCCTCTTTTTTCCTATGCTTTCCCTTTTCCCTTTTCCCTTTTCCCTTTTCTCTTATCACTTCTTTTTTCTCCCCTTTCTCTCCCCCATTTTGAAACTTTATACAAGTTTAGAGGGCAGGTCATGTGAGATCAGGGTTGGTGGGGTAGGTGTAGGAAAGGTAGGGGTTTCTTCTTGTGTGGGGTTTGGGATAAAACATAGGGAGGAAAGGGTACCGGGATGTTGGGGGAGGGCACAAGAGGGTACAGGTTACAGTCAGATGGGGGAAAATATCATCTTATAATTAGAGTTCTGGCGACGATGTTCGGTAAGGTAGTTTTTTTCTTGCGGCGTCACCAGGCAACTGCTTCTTCAGACGGATGTTGTGAGGATGTAGAATTTTGTTCTGCTGGTAGAGGATTGACGGAAGTTGTTTCGAGACACGGTTTGATGAATTTTCCAGGAATCCACTTCAGGACAGATTCTGTAGAAACACAACCATACCCTCTCCCCCACGTTATCAAAGAATACAAGCTCCTAATGATTTTGGACTCAGGATCTCTGATGTATGCAGAGGGTTTTTCTTTTAGGTGTGCATATGTGGAGTTATGAAAGTGGCGCAAAATGGGAGGATTTGGCTCCTTACTGGAGCAATTCATAAAGTTTAACACAAAGAGAGCTTTGCATAGTCTTTCTGCTGGGGACATGGGCAAGTTTGCATCTCTTTGTTGCTCGATCATTTTCTTTAAGTCTTTGTGTTCCCTTTCAATGACTGACTGCCCTGTTTGTTTGTGTAGGATACCTGTGTTGTGTCGAATGCCCCACTGTTGCACGAATTTGGCAAAGTGTTGGGAGGTAAATCCTGGGCCGTTGTCTGTTTTAATTGTTTTTTGCACTCCAAGAGTGGCAAATGCCGTACACAGGTGTTTTGTAATATCTTTTGATTTCTTTCCAGCATGGAGGGAGGCAAACAGTGCTCCGGAAAAGGTGTCGATGGACACGTGTATGTACTTAATACATACATGCATACATACACGCAATACAGGCATAATGCGTTATGTCTGTCTGCCATAGCTCTAGCGCTCCCAATCCCCTGGGGTTGACTCCAGATGCAGTGGATGGGAGGGCTAGGGCTTGGCAGTTTGGGCAGCTCATAATAATTGCTCTCGCTTGATCTTTGGAGAGCTTAAACTGTCGAGCCAAAGCAGGAGCATTTTGATGGTAAAATTCATGGCTCAATTTCACTTGGCAAAAAATGTCTGGTATGGTTGGGGTTGAATGGTGCAAGGCCACTGTCATTGCTAAACTATCTGCTCTGCAGTTACCTTCAGTAACAAATCCTGGTAGGTCGGTGTGTGACCTGATGTGCAATACATGGTAAGGTTGCTCTCCGTGAGAGATGAGCCAAATTAGTTCTGAGAGCAAGCTGAAAAGTTTTTGTTTTGTACTTGTTTGAGCAGGGCATGTTCTGCCCACTCTACTGCCCCGGCTACATAAGCAGAATCAGTTATCAGATTAAAGGGTTGACAAAATTTGTGGAACGTCCTCACGACTGCCGATAGCTCAGCAATCTGGGGGGAACCTTCAACAATTTGGACGTCAGACTCCCACTGCTGACTGTCCAAGTCTCTCCAAGTGAACACCGATTTGTGGGACTTGCCCAAGCCATCGGTGAATACTGCGATGGCGATTTGGATGGGAGCATGACTTTTGAAAAATTTTGGGGCCAAATGTAAGGAGTCTCTAAACAGTTTGTGTTTAGGATAATGAATTGAAAGCTGGCCATGATAGCTATCAAGAGAAATTTGTAAATTTTCATTTGTTTGTAATAGGGTCTCTAATTGTTCCAAATTGAAGGGTAGGTAAATGCACGTCGGGTCACACCCTGAGAGGGTCCGCAGGTGGTGGCCACCTCTGATAATTAGTTTTGAAATTAATTCTTGTGGAGTCACGATGGTTTTTGGTGACTGGTGAGAGTGAAAGACCCATTCAATGATGATAAGGGAGTCTTTCAACTGTGCGTCCCACTGGAAAATCAGGGCGTGAAAGTGAAGGGACTTACCAAAAATTCCAAGGTTCAGTGGGAGAGATGGCTCCACGCGGTGTGCCTGTCTGGTTTTTAAAGCTGTTGCAACCATTTCCAATGCCTCATGGGCTTCTGGTGTCAGCGAGTGTTCTGCAGCAAGGTCCTCATCATGGCACAGGAGATTGAACAGCGGTGACAACTCTTGTGCCATAAGTCCAAGCAATGGTTGGACCCAGGTGATGATCCTGCAGATCTGCTGGATGTCACATAATGTCTTTGGATCATCTTTGATAGTTATGTTTTGCGGGGTGATTGTTCTTTCAGTTATAAGAAAACCAAGATACTTCCATGGATAGGTAAGTTGTATCTTGTCTTGTGTGATTTGAAAGCCTGCGCTTTCAATTGCAGAAATTGTCTTTGCAAGTACTGTGTTAAAATAAGGCATAGTTGGGGCACAGATGAGGACGTTGTCCATATAATGGAAAATGATTGCTTCTGGAAACAGCTTCCATACAGGTGACAGGACATGTGCAATGTACAATTGACACAACACAGGGCTGTTTTTCATTCCGTGTGGTAATGTTGTCCAAAGGTATCTTTTGTAAGGTTTTGCGTGGTTGGTGGTTGGCACAGAAAAATGCAAATCTGGGAGCATCTGAGGGATGCAGCAGGATTGTAAAAAAACAGTTCTAGATGTCCAGGACTGCGAGCTGCCAATCACGGGAAAGCATGGAAGGAGCTGGATGACCTGGTTGTAGGGGGCCCATGTCACCAATAACTTCATTTACTTTTCGTAAATCCTGGAGCAGGTGCCACTTATCTTTCCCTGTTTTTTTAATAACAAAATTGGGGGTGTTCCATGGACTAGTTGATGGTATTAAATGTCCCAGGGCCATCTGCTCCTGTACAAGTTCATTGAGCGCTTTTAATTTTTCAGATGGAAGGGGCCACTGGTCCACCCACACCGGAATATGTGTTTTCCATTTGAGGGGTGGGGTGGTGCGCTCTGCAGTGGCCCAGGCTAAAAATCCCACTTGGGATTTGGGATGTCTGAATGGGCACCCCATTGAGCTAAGACATCTCTCCCTAGCAGTGCAATGTTATCACTCACCACAAACGGTCTTATGGTTGCTATCTGACCTTCAGGTCCTTCCACGCTTATCACGTGCTTGCTCCTCATGGAGTTNACAGAAAAATGCAAATCTGGGAGCATCTGAGGGATGCAGCAGGATTGTAAAAAAACAGTTCTAGATGTCCAGGACTGCGAGCTGCCAATCACGGGAAAGCATGGAAGGAGCTGGATGACCTGGTTGTAGGGGGCCCATGTCACCAATAACTTCATTTACTTTTCGTAAATCCTGGAGCAGGTGCCACTTATCTTTCCCTGTTTTTTTAATAACAAAATTGGGGGTGTTCCATGGACTAGTTGATGGTATTAAATGTCCCAGGGCCATCTGCTCCTGTACAAGTTCATTGAGCGCTTTTAATTTTTCAGATGGAAGGGGCCACTGGTCCACCCACACCGGAATATGTGTTTTCCATTTGAGGGGTGGGGTGGTGCGCTCTGCAGTGGCCCAGGCTAAAAATCCCACTTGG
Organism: Peucedramus taeniatus; assembly: GCA_013400575.1. Classification (NCBI taxonomy): domain Eukaryota; kingdom Metazoa; phylum Chordata; class Aves; order Passeriformes; family Fringillidae; genus Peucedramus; species Peucedramus taeniatus. The sequence goes on along the minus strand of WBNO01012425.1, from coordinate 5,172 downwards.
GATTTGGGATGTCTGAATGGGCACCCCATTGAGCTAAGACATCTCTCCCTAGCAGTGCAATGTTATCACTCACCACAAACGGTCTTATGGTTGCTATCTGACCTTCAGGTCCTTCCACGCTTATCACGTGCTTGCTCCTCATGGAGTTGACAGCTCCGCCAATCCCAGAGTGTTGTTTTGATTTTTTAAGTTTTTTTAAAGGTTTTTGATGTTTATATTTTTATATAATTTTTTAAAATATATTTTATGTAAATCACTTATTGTTTATATTCTTTTATAGAAGACAAACAACTTGATAGAGTATTAGGTTGCCCAGTGGCATTGAGGAGGTGGCACTGTCACCCTCCAATGACACTGGCACTTCAGAAATACATAAATTAGAGTCAAATTTTAATAGACTACCTTTTTTACCTTAAAAAAACTACTACCCACATCATTTATTTCATATCCTATAACAGCACCAGAGATCGTGCCCCAAGGGGACACCAACTCCCAGTTGCGAGGCCATTCGGTTCTTGGAACAATGGTTACATCTGCACCAGTATAAGCCATCATTTTCATCTCTACAGATGTGCCCTGGTACGAAATTATTGCTAATAAAATTGGTCTTTCTCGACCCAGTTGTTGAGAAAAGTACACATGAAAGTCTATGTCATTTTCTAAAGATTCAGGTCCAGTTAATACATACATTTGTGCAAAACGTGATCCTTTACATAGAGTAAAAGGGGGCTGATAACACATGACGGAAACAGTTATCTCGTTTCCCGGCTCGACTTCTACGACTTCTGGAAGGATGTTAAGTTCATAGGGAGTGTGGCTCAGATCACCAAAGAGAAGAATGGTGGAGGGCCGATCATGATGGGGAGGACTCAAAAAACCTGCTGGAATTCTTACTAAATCTTTGTTGGGTAACAATATGAATGGAGCTATATAAAACCCAACAGGCTTCCTGGTTCAAATTGCGGGTGCGTAGAAACAACCAGAGTCCTTCCTCATGGCTCCGAGTCGAGGAAAGGTACCGTCCGGGAACTGGGTCTCCTGGGTGGTCAGGAGACCTTGTGGATGCGGCTGGCCATTTGGTGTCATAGCATGAGGTCGCCTCATGCGCTCCGCTGTGCATTTCCCGGATGGAAAAGAGGCTGGTTGTTTCTGGGTGTCCTTGGAGAAGGTATATAGTTAGTGTTTAAAAGAAAGATGCAGACAATTTATTTGGAAATGTCCTATTTCACCACAGTGGAAACATCTTGCTGTTTGGGCACTCACTAGGGCTTCCCCCATCCCTTTACTCACGGCCATCGCCAGAGTGGACTCAAGAGATGAAGCCTTAGTACATGCTTCTACCATTTGCGGAACTGTGGGTTCTGGATCGGGTGGAAGCAACCTCAAAATTTTCTAGGTCTCTGTATTAGAATTAGAAAATGCCAATTTCCGCAACAGTTCCTCTCTTGCCCCCACGTTATCAGTTTGGCGGTTGATCGCCTAGTGCAGTCTATCAATAAACTTTATGAATTACTCGTCCGTACCTTGATGGATAGAAGAAAACTTTTGCAAAGGAGTCGTGCCGTCTGGGATTTTGGTGAGCACTGCCTTCGCCATGGCTTTAATATCATCGAGTAAGTCAGGTGCCATTGAGGCCTGGTCTTCAGGTCTTGTGAACTCTCCTTCTCCTGCGAGCACTTCAATTGCCTCGTCACTGAGGACACCTCTTAGTTTATGTTTTTCAACAATTTGCCACAGTAATTTTTTCCATTGTAACTCCCAAAGCGTGAACTCCGTTGGTGAGAGAAAAGCAGTCATTACGTTATCTTAGGTCATGCGGGATCAGTGTATGAGCACCAAATATTAAATCCAGAATGTTTTTAAAATAGGGAGATGCACGGCCATCGTCTTTTGCGGCTTTCCTCAGTTTTTTGACCACGGTGTATGAGATCTGCTCCCACCTCTGCTCCCCCTTTTGGTCTATAAGCACTGGGGCAGGAAAGCAGTCCAGCCCTTGCACCAAATTGAGATCCTCTTCCCTCAATGCTTCCTCCCTGATTTGCACCCAGCTCCTCCCCGGCCTGAAGGTGGGGCCAGGAGCATTGTCGTTGTTCTCCTCATCAGAGGAGGTGGCAGGGTTAGCAAGGGTACAAAGCCTCCGGCCGACCGGTGGGACCCACTGGCTTGGGTCCCTGTGGGCCAAGATGGCCTGCTTCCAGTCAGCCCCACTTCCAGTTCCGGTGGTGTGGGAACCGGAGGGGGTAGGAGAGGGAGTGGCCTGGTTGGATGTCACGCCTGGCCCACCCCCGGAGGTGTGACCTTCCTGGAGGCCAGTCCCACCCACAGGAGGCCCACCCGGGGAAGGGGTCGGAGGAAGGGAAGGGGAGGGTCCCGATGCCGGTACTTTTGACGCATGGTGGAGGGAGGGACCCGATGCAAGGACAAAACACGTCACAGAGGCGGGAACTGACGGAGGTGGAGAAGAAGGAGTGCCATTTTGCTTGATACCACCATTTTGTACATTGTCCCCATCAGTGTAAAATGTGTTGTCCAATCTGGCATCAAGTCTCTTCATTTCAGCCACACAGCCAGTACTATTTTTCCTTTCCTTACCACTAAGGTTACATGAACAGGAATTTGAACTCTGGGGAGAGGGAATGGGTAAGACTCGAGTCAGGGTGGCCAATCCCAGCTGGAGAAAGGGACTGAATGGGGCAGGAGGCAGCAGGGAGCAAGTGGCAACCCTGTGCTTGCGGGCAGGTTCTGGCTCCTGTCCCACCCATAGGGGAAGAGCGTCTAGGAATGGCGGGGGGGAGGAACACAGGGAAGGTAAACTGGGGTTCCCAACTCTCCCTTTTTCTTTTACTAACTTAAGCATGGAATCAAGCAAACAGTTGAATCTCCCCACTTTATAATTTCCCTTCACTTGAACTTCGTATATACACTTTCCCACTTTTCCCCAAAACAAAACAATGAAAACATCTTCCCAGGTGACCCCAGGAAAATGTACGAACAGAAAACGAATAAAATCCTTAAGATTCCTTCTTTTAAAAGAAATGTTCCCCAGGATGACAGTAGCTTTAACTTGGCAGTAAATCTCCCACTGGGCTGGGGACAAGCGGTTTCCCATCCTGCACACCAACCCCCCTCTCTTGCCCCATGAAGCTGGAAAATACGAAGAAAAAGAGACGAGCCCAACGCAAGGTGCCTTTCTCTCAGCACAGACACACTCATCACTTAGAAGACTGTGAAGGCATGGGCGAAAAGAAAAAAGCTTTGCAGGGTAGGTGAGACTCTGCCAGTCCCCAGGATTCCCGAAGGCTTCCTCCTGGAGCTGCAGTACTCAGTTGGGGTGCTGGAGGGTGATGGCAAGCAAAGAGGAAACTGCTCCTACAATGAAGTTGCTGGTCCTCTTTGAGCCAACTTCCGAACGACGCTTTAAATCCCAAAGAAAGTGACTCACAGAGTCAATCGACAGGAGACATTCAAAGAGAATCGGTCACCTGTCCAGGGTCCCTGTTTGGGTACCAGCTGCAGGCCACCTTGAGCCGGTCCTGACAGGGGTTTGCAAATCTGAACGGGTTTCCCTGGACGCTGCGGATTATTCCCCTCAGCCAACCTTCTGCCCGTGCCCAGATGTAATAATATTGTGTTCTCACCAATGAGAGACAGGAGTGCTCACTGTATGGCAGTTCACCAGAGTTTATTGCAAGAGAATCCGAGGGTACAGACGTTGTGGAGAGGGGCAGGAAGGACCAGTGATGAAAGGAGGAGGTGGGAAAGAGGCAGGGTAACAACTGCTGGTGAGGGAGTCAGGGACAGCGAGCCAGGAGCTGATCATACAGCAGCTGACAGGCAAGCCTGAGAGCTGTGGCAAAAAGCTCTCTGAGTGAGGGCGGATACAATGTATATAAACTGGGGAGGGGTAGGAGGGGTCAGGGTACAACTCAGCCAATGGAAGGGTAGGACACAGAAGAGGGGAGTGACAAGAGCTGGGGAAGCCAATAACAAAGCTGAGGGTACAGAACATTCCAGAAAGTGGGGATGACTGACTCATTTGCTTGTGGAAGTGAGGGATCATGGGGAAGTGAACCACCCTCTCACCCTGAGTTACATGTAGGAATCTTCCCATGGCATCCCAGGAGTGCTGTCCGCAGCACTGACTCCCACAATTTAACTTTTTAGAAATCTAGAAAATTAAAATGTGTTGAACTTTTGATGTTATATTTTTCCTGAGGTATGAAATAAATTTTCTTTTTTGTGCCTTTCAATTAATGCTAATGAGCATCACTTTCAAGATGAGCAACACTCAGTGCTATTTATCTTGAGCACTGAAGGATCATGGAAGGACGATCCTTCATGCAGCTTTTGCAGTCTCAAGAATTTACTTCTCCATTTCCATCTGTGTACTCAAGAAAATATTCCCATGGCATGGCAAAACAATATGAGGAAAACTTCCATGAACTTGTAGCTTCTTCCTGGCCAATCAGCAGGCTCTTCCTGAGAAGAGCCAGCCCCACACAAGCAGGTCAAAGAGGAAGAGCCTGTGCTCAATGAAGGTTTCAAAGCCTTCCTAAAGCCCAGTGTGCAAAAGGAGATCACAGTCATTTGATGTTGGTACAGGAACTAAGACAGACTCTCAAGATTAGCCATGCTGGGGCTAAGCACTTAACAAATGTTCATGACATCCCACAGCATGGAGGCTATGGCACATTCCATAGCAAACACAGCCCATTAGAGGAATAGGTCAATACACAAATGCAATGGCAATGAAAATGATCCCAGGTCATTCCAGGCAGTCAATCTGATACACAACTAATGAAAAATAGTTCCAAACATGAAATCTATTGAAGTTACACTGGCTTGCCCTGCTATAATGGAGATGACCATACAGCCAGCTTTGCAGTCAAGGTACCCCTAAAGCTGGAAGGGCAAGCTAAATATAGATCTAATCCTGAACTGATCACATCAAGTCAGAGCTGCCCATCAGGGAAGGCACAGAGCAAGGTTGACAATAAAACATGTGTGAGGCTGAAAACCTATGGATGGACAAATCATGGAAATACACAAATTTAAAGTCCAACAATGGTCTTTTGTAAGTCAAGTGAAAAGTCTTTAAATGCAAAAAGGCTTGAACCAGAAGCCATTATAAAAAGTTTCAGAATAGCATGAACATATGTTGGGGGTTGGATC
>WBNO01012424.1:12855-30342 GCA_013400575.1 Peucedramus taeniatus | reverse complement strand
ACGCCCGGCCGTGGCCGCCACCCCCCGCCCCTCGAGGGTGAGGTTTGGGGTTTTGGGGTTCACACGGGGCCGCGCGTCCCCGGTTCACCCGGACCCCAGGGCACCGCGGCGGGGAGGGGGCGGCTCGGCAGGACGAGGGAGAGCGGAGGGGACAAGAGGAGGGTTTGGGGGTGATGCGGGGGACAAGAAGAGGGTCTGGGGGGGACGGAGGGACAAGGAGAAGATCTGGGGGGCACGGCCAGACCTCGCACGTGCTGTCCCCATCGCCTGCAGCCCGTGGGGCGAACCCACGCGGGTCCCTGTGGTCCCCATTGTCCCCGAGGTGCCCGTGGGCCCCTCGCCTGCCCCCCGAGCAGGAAGCGGCCCCGGGGCCGGCGGCTCCGGCTGCGTCACGGGGGGAAGTGAGGCTCTGTCTGGAGGGGAAGAGCAGCCCGCGGCCCCCCCAAGCCCCCGGCGGGTACAGCCGGGGGGGCCCCGACAGATGGACAGCGCGGCCGTCCCCTCCCCCAGCGTGGGGCCCCGCGGGGGCAGCACCAGGGTCCCTGTGGGGAGGGGGACACGGCTCGGGCACAGCCAGGGCCACCCAGAGCTCGTGTCCCCTCCCCGGTACCCCCCGGGCACTCTGTCCCCGCTCCATGACCGGGTGTGGGGACACGGCCTGGGCACACGGCACGTGCCCAAACCGCAGCCCAGGACGTGCCAGCGTGGCTGTGACGGGCTGGCCCTGGCCTGCCCCACACCAGGGTCCCCATGCCCAGCCCGGGGACAGCGGTGACAGCCCCGAGCGTCCCCAGCCCTGCTGAGCTGTCCTGGGGGCAGCCAGGACGCACTGGGGACAGTCCAGGGACAACCAGGATGCACCAGCGACAGCAAGGACACCCTGGGGACAGCCGGGATACACCGGGGACAAGTGGGATGTGCTAGAGAAATGGCCTCGGGGCGCGGGGACACATCGAGGACAGCTGGGACTGGCCAGGGACACGCAGGGACAGGCAGGGATGCGGTGGGGACACCAGGGACAGTCAGGATGTGATGGGGACAACAGAGACACAGCAGGGGACAGCTGGGGTGTACTGGGGACACTGGGGACCGGCGGGTGGGGTGAAAGACAGTGAGGGACACCCCAGGGACAGCCGGGGTGCAATGGGGACACTGAGGACACGGCAGAGACATCCGGAGTGCAATGGGGACACCCCAGGGACAGTCCAGGTGCAATTGGGACATTGAGGACATCGCAGGGACAGTCAGGATGCTGTGGGGACACCAGGAATGCCCCAGGGAGAGTCAGGATGCACTGGGGACACCCCAGGGACAGCCGGGGTGCAATGGGGACACCCCAGGGACAGCCGGGGTGCAATGGGGACACTGAGGACACCCCAGGGACAGCCGGGGTGCAATGGGGACACTGAGGACACGGCAGAGACATCCGGAGTGCAATGGGGACACCCCAGGGACAGTCCAGGTGCAATTGGGACATTGAGGACATCGCAGGGACAGTCAGGATGCTGTGGGGACACCAGGAATGCCCCAGGGAGAGTCAGGATGCACTGGGGACACCCCAGGGACAGCCGGGGTGCAATGGGGACACCCCAGGGACACCCCAGGGACAGGCAGGACGCAGTGGGGACACCTCAGAGACAGCCGGGATGCTCTGGGGACAGCGGGGACACCCCAGGATGCACCGGGGACAGCGGGGAGAGCCGAGGACACAACGGGGATGCACCGGGGACATGCGGAACACCACGGACCGGGCCACCCCCGCCGTTCCCCCGGGCTCAACCCCCACCCTCCCACGGNGCCCCCGCCGCCGCCAATCCGCGCCCCGGGCACCCCCCCCGAATCCCCCCTTCCCGTGATCCCCGGAGCCGCCCGAGACGGAGCCGGTACCTCCGCCCCTCCTTCCTCCCGGCGGGAATCGGTACCGAGCACCCCATGGCGGCTGCCCCGGGATGGGACCGGCCCGACCCGCACCCCACGGAGCCCCCCGAGTGCGCCCCCCCCGCCACGGCAGCCGAGCCGAAATCAAGGGTGACCCCCAAAGGCCCCCCGGCAGCGGCACTCGGGGTCTGGCAGCAGCAGGGTCCCCCCTCCCCGGGAGGGCATTCAGCCCCCCAGGGCACCCCCAAATCCCTGGGCTCACTCACACGACACAGGGACACCGAGCTCCCACCTCCATCACTTTATTGTGGGGGACCCCGCGGGACAGAACCTCCCCAAACCTCACAGGGCCACATCACCCCCCAGGCACAGCAGGGCGGGGCAGAGGCTCCTGAACTCCCGTTCTTTCCCTCCCCAGCCTCCGGTGGTTACTCCATCCCCATGGATATGGGAGGGTCTGGAGCCCATCCTGGGGTTCTGGGGTCCCTGTGGCTCCAGGAATCAGCAGAGCAGGAGCTGCAGCTCATCCTGGCACTGGAGCAGGACTCAGGTCCCCCCAGGTCCCACGCTGGGGGTCCCCCGGGTGTGGGGACCCCGGTGCTGCCGGGCTCAGCCCACGGCCCCCGGCTCCAGGCTCCCGTTGGCCGCTGCTCCCCGGGCCGGGGCGGACGAGGCCGATTCCTGTGGCTGCTGCTCCTGCCGGAACGGGAGGTGGCTCTGCAGGGAAGCACAGGGAGCAGGGATGGGGTGTTGGCCGTGTTGGGACACAGCCTGGGACAGTGTTGCTCCCACACGAATTGGTCACTCCACGGGATGGGAGAACCAACAGACCGGGAGACTTTTCCTCTGGGCTCCTGCTTGAAACCAACAGCTACAGCAAACTGGGGGTCTTCAGTCAGAGCCTGGGCTGTGGCCCCTCCACCCCAAAAAAGCCCCGGGCTCCAAACAGGATGACAGGAACAAATTTAAGTTATCCCAGTGAAGACTCCAAGGAAGAAAGGAGAATTCTTGCCCTGGGAAACAGCTCCCCTAAAAAAACCCTAGCTGGGATTAAGAGGTTCCAAGAGAAGCAAACCCCTTGGCCAGACATCCCCAGCGTCCCAAACATTCCCAGGACATCCAAACCCAGGACAAGGGTGGCACTGAGCCACCCACAGAGCCACCTCGGGGGCCATCCTCTGGCTGCCACCCTGGCACTCCTAATGCCATCCAGACCATGGGCACACCCAGGCTCTGGAGCAGCTGTGTGGGAAAGGAGCCCCCGGGCCTGGTGGGAGGAAGAAGGGGGGGGATTCCTGCTGGGAAAAACCCATCTGGGATGGGGGGGATCAGTCCCAGCCGGCTGTACCTGCGCAGGCCCCTCGGCTGGAGGGATGAGGGGGGTGGAGGAGCTGCCCCTGTCCGGCTCCTCCAGCGCCAGGATGTCGATGGGAGCCTCGGCCATGTCCCGCAGGGACGGATCGAGGGTCACAGAAGGGTCAAAGAGCAGAGGGGATGGGGGACACTGCATCCCATCACCCACCACGTCCAGGTCCTGGCAGGGAAAACAGCGGAGTGGCTCATCAGGAGGGGGCTGGGGAGACTCCAGGGCTCTGAAGCAGCAGGAAAGGGATAAGAAAGGCAGGGAGGAGGAGGAGGAGGAGCGGGCACCATGCCAGGGTGGTCCCTGGCCAGCAGCCAGGAACACACCCAAGGAACCCTCTCCTCCTGAAATGCCATGATCCCAGCTGGCACTGCTGAGGGCAAGGTGTGGGACACATCACCTGCACCCCAGCGTGGTGTGTTGTCCCCAAAGTGTCCCTCCAGCACCTGGAACGGCTTTGATAGGGTCCAATCACACCCTCCTGGGGACCCTCAGAGCAGTCCCCCATCTCCAGGATTTCACCACACTCCTGGGGACCCCCAGAGCAATTCCTGCTCTTCAGGATGTCACACACACTGCAGGGACTCCCAGAGCAATCCCTGCTCTCTGGGATGTCACACACATCCTGGGGGACCCCCAGAGGAGTTCCCGGATGTCACACATACTCCAGGGGACTCCCAGAGCAGCTCCAGGATGTCCCACACATTCCAGGGGACCCCCAGAGCAGTTCCAGGATGTCACACACATTCCAGGGGACACCTGGAACATCCCCACCCTCTCCTAGGATGTCACACCTCCTCCTGTTGCCCTGACAGCACAGATGGGGATGGACAGGCTCTGAGCACTCCTCCATCTGCCCTCCCTGACAAGTGGAGAGGTTGGGACTCGGGAGAGGCTGGGATTCAGGAGAGGCTGGGATTTGTTTTGGCTCTGTGGGGTTTGACACGAGGGTGAGATTCCCGTGACTCACGAGTGGCACCTCCCCAGGCTGGCACAATGTGAGACACAACACAGATGCCCCCGGCAGCTTCCACGAATCCACAGCGCTCCAGAGGGAGCTTGGAACCCTCTCAAAGGACAGGATGAGGGAAAACAGCCCTGTTTTTCCTTTCTAACCCCAAAAAATCCCTCCTGATTGCACAGAAAGGGGTTGGGATCTGATCTGAGCCCTCCTCCCCCCAGCCTGACCCTGCTGCTGGAATCCCTCCTCCATCATCAAACTCCAAAGCACAGCCAAGCTTTGCCCCCAACAGCAGAGCTCAGCAATCTCAGGGCACCCAAACACTGAGGGGACACCTCGCTCACAGGAGCAGCTCCCGTGGATCCTGCTGCTTTGGTTTTAACACATTCCTGAGGCTCTCAACTGTGTTGGTTTAAATGCATGATGCCACAATAATCTGGGGATTAAAATCTTTGTGTTTTCCTCACGCCAGAGAAAATGGGGGTGTGGGGGGAAAATCCTCTTGTTAAGAGGCCCCTGCTTTTAAAGAGCACAGCCATTCCAAAGGAGCAGTCACCAACCCTGGAACAGCTCCCAAACTTTCCACATTCCTGCATTTTCACTGAATCCCAGGATGCTTTGGATTGGGTGGGAATGTAAAGATCATCCACTTTCACCCCTGTCATGGGCAGGGACACCTTCCACTATCCCAGGTGGCTCCAAGCCTCCTTGGACACTTCCAGGGATCCAGGGGCAGCCACAGCTTCTCTGGGCACCCTGTGCCTCCTCACCTTCACAGGAATTCCTTCCCAATACCCCACCTAACCCTGCCTCTGGCAGTGGAAGCCATTCCCTCTTGTCCTGGCACTCCATCCTTTGTCCCAAGTCCCTCTCCAGCTCTCTGTAGACACTGAAGGGGCTCTGAGGTGTCCCTGGATCGTTCTCCTCTCCAGGTTGGACATCCCCAGCCTGGCTCCAGAGCTGTTCCAGCCCTTGGCCTCTGTGGCCTCGCTCCAGCAGCTCCTCCTGTGCTTGCTGAGGACCCCAGACCTGGATGCAGCCCCAGGTGGGCTCTCAGGTGGGCACAGGGGCAGCTTTGCCACTTACATCGCTGAATTCCAGGGGTAAACTCTCGGTGGGCTGGAGCTCGGCCGCGCTCAGGTACAGATCCGTGGGAGCAGCCCCCAGCTCCTGGGGCACAGCCAGGACCTGCTCTGGGACGTACATCTGGGGGGGCAGCCGGAGGTGCAGGGGGCAGCACGGCTCCTCAGACAGGCTCACGGGCACGGGCTTGTTGCAGGGAACTTCCTCCGAGCCCTGGCACGGCTTGAACAGTGTCTGGTTTGTATCCTGGCAGATATCTGGGAAGAGGAGGTCAAGGAAAGCAGCAGAGGTACGGCCAGAGACACATCCAGAGGGCTAAAGGCTGAGAAATGCTCCCAAATCCCCCACAAACTGTGTTAAACCCACCCTCATTTCTCCCAGATCAGGAATCTAGAGGCTAGAGCTGCACCCCAACTGCCCAGGGATGTGGGTGACATAATTTCCATGATGGAAAACTGGGACAACAGCCACAGCCCCCCTGCCTCGTGGGGGCTGGGAGATGTGGCTGGATCCCTGGAAACCACTCACAGATACTCAGCTGGATATCACAAAGGCACAGGATTAACTTTTGTTTGCAGACATCCATGGAAAACGATCAGCTCCAGCCCCACAGGCAGGGAGATCCCAGCACACACAATGCCTTTTCCACAGCCAGGAGTGTAGTTATGGTATTTCTATCTTCCCACTGCATTTTCCTTCCCAGTGGAAAACCTGTTCCTGCCAGAGGTGTAAATGGGATTTCCTGCCTTTAATCCCAAACAGAAACTCTGCTTCAATTGCATCACACTTGCAGAGTGATCCAGAGGCAAAGGAGCTAGAGATCAAAACCCAGCCCGCTCTAAACTCATCACCTTCCAACTCTTTGTTCCTTTTCCCACTGCTTTCTCCTCTTCCCACACCCATCCTCTTCTTCCAAGCCCTGTTCTGATCCCATCCTCCTCTTCCAACCCCTTCCTCATCTTTTAACTCCATCCTCTTCTGACTCCACTCCTCCTTTTCCTCCTCTTTCAATCTCTTTCTCTTCTTCCCACCTCTTCCTCTTTTTCAACCTCCATTCACTTCTTCCAGTCTTTTCTTTTTCCTCTTCCATCCCTTTCTCCTCTTCTGATCCTCATCCTTTTTTTCCAACCCCTTCCTTCTCTTCCTCACATCTTTCTCATCTTCCATCCAGGACTGTCCCAAATGCAATTTCCTCACACACACCAGTGTGGGAGGGGGAAAAAAATCCCAAACCTACATAAAACTGGAAAAAGACACCAAGTTTAAGCCAGTTTCTTAAACTGGCTAGGTTTGAGCTTCACCCTTCCCTCCTCTCCTCCCTACTCCAAGGATTTCTCAGGAATCCACTTCCTGACAGGCCGTGGGGAGCCACAATCAGGGCTGGCAGCAATGCCAGAGCCCAGCCCAAGAGAGAAGGACTGGGACACCCAAGGGAAGATGTGCTGAGGGAACAGGGGGTGGGGAAAGCAGATTTTCATCTCCTGGAGCAACTCCCAGCTCCAGCACTGATTTTACTGGTAGCCAAAAGCACAGATTGCCAAGAGGACAAAAATCCCAGGCTCCATCTGGAGCCTCCCAGCCTCTCCCCATCCCTTTAGTGCCCTGTCACAAACAATCCAGCTCCTGGAAGCAAACAGAGCCCAAGAGCCTCCCGAAAAGCCTCAGATGTTATCAGATGTTATCAGCTGCCCGAGGAAAAGCTTGTTTGTGTCACTGAGAGTCAGCTGAGAGCTCCCACCAGAGCCAGCTCTTCCCTCCCTCCCGGGAGCGCCAGCTGCCAACAGCAGCTTCTCTGGCTGTTTTATGGGATTTCTCCTGGTTTATTTTGAGGTCTGTGGTGGCTAGAGAGAAACAAAGGCAGCTTCCAGCTCCTGCTCCCTGCACAGGGCTGGGGGAGTCTGACAACTGCAGGGACAAAGCAAAGCCAGGGGCTCTCAAAAATCCAGAATCTCCCAAGAAATCTGAGAGCTCCTCAAGACCCAAGAGCTCCTTAAAACTCATGAGCTCCTGCAAACCCAGGAGCTACCACAAATCCAGAAGTTCCCACAAACCCAGGAGTTCTCACAGACCCAGGAACTCTGATAAACCAAGAGCTCACACAAACCCAGCACCTCCCACAAATCCAAGATCTCCCACAGATCCAGAAGCTCCTCCTCACCCAGCCCTGGGATCCAGCGCCAGAACTTGTCCTGACTCACCCCACTGCTCCCTCCTGCAGCTCCAGCCTGATCAAAACCTGGACACATCCACCCATTCCCACAAGAGTGGATGGAACAGATGCACCCAGGGCAATGCTGGGGTCATGGACCCCATATTTGGGGTCATCCCTGAGCTGGGGAATCCTTGATTCCATACTGGGGGTCATCCCTGAGCTGGGGGATCCTTGATCTCACACTGGGGGTCATCCCTGAGCTGGGNCTGGGGGATCCTTGATCCCCTACTGGGGGTCATCCCTGAGCTGGGGGATCCTTGATCCAATACTGGGGGTTATCCCTGAGCTGGGGGATCCTTGATCCCATACTGGGGGTTATCCCTGAGCTGGGGGATCCTTGATCCCATACTGAGGGTTATCCCTGAGCTGGGGGATCCTTGATCCCATACTGGGGGTCATCCCTGAGCAGGGGGATCCCAGTGGAACTTTCAGTGCTGGCTCTCCAATAGCCGATGCAGATTTGGGAAGTGGAACAGCTCAAGGCTGTTCACACACACACAAGAACCTCTTGAAGGGTCACAGAGATTGAGCTGGGCCACAGCAGCTCCAAACAGGCTCCAAACTCCTCCAGATTCTCCCAAAAATCCCCAAGGTCGTACTGTGGTGTGTGTGTGTCCTCAGGTGGGGGGCAGGCTCTGCTCCCAAGGAACAAGACAAGAGGGAAGAGTCTCAAGCTTTGTCAGGGGAGGTTCAGGAATTTCTGAATTCATCACGAGGAATTACTTCCATGGAAAGTGTGGTCAGACGTTGGAAGAGCTGCTCAAGGAGGTGGTGGAATCCCCATCCCTGAAGGAGATCCATGCACATCCCTCACAGCTCAGGCCTGCCTGGGCTCTCTGCTGACAAGTGAAATGCCCACCGTGTTTGGATGCTCTGGAGCCAGGAGGCCATGGCAGGAGCACCCCTGGGACCAGCCCTGCCCTCTGTTGCTCCCACACGAATTGGCTGTTCCATGGGATGGGAGCACCAACAGACTGGGAGACATTTCCTCTGGGCTCCTGCTTGAAACCAACGGCTACAGCAAACCGAGGGCCTTGATTCAGGGCCAGAGAGGGGAAAAGGAGGCACAGCCACGGGGCAAACTGCTGGAAGAGTGTCAGGATGAAAGGATACGTGTGAGGCAGTGCCGGGTCATCGGGAGGGATGGGTTGGAGCATCGGACATCGTCAACAAAGGCCAAGCAGCGCTGGCTGGAGCGGGTGGTGTGAGCCTGAAATCAGGGAATGTTTTGAGTTGGGAGAGACCTTAAAGCTCCTTAAGATCCTCTTCTCATGGGCAAGGACACCTTACACTGTCCCATGCTGCTCTAAGCCACATCCGACCTGGCCTTGGACACTTCCGGGGATGGGGCAGCCACAGCTTCTCTGGGATATCCATTCCAGGGCCTCCCCACCCTCACAGGGAAGAATTTGTCCCCAATATCCCATCTAAACCTCTCTTCTCTTAGTTTAAAACCATTCCCTCTTGTCCTGGCACTGCCTGTCTATTCAAAACTCCCTCTCCCTCTTTTTATTAAGCTTCTTTTAGGCACTGGAATGGCTTCACTCAGACCCAGGAGCTCCTACAGACCCAGGAGCTCCCAAAAACTCTCAAGCCTCCAAATACCCTGAGCCCACTTTTCTCCAGTATGAGCCCCCCCAGCTCCCTCATCTCCTCAGGATGAGGAGACCTTTTTTGCAGACCTTTCTTGTGCTCCAGTCCCTTTCCCAGCTCCATTCCCTTCTCTGGACTTGACCCTCAGTGTCTTTCTTGCTGTGAGGAGCCCAAAACTGACCCCAGCATTCAAGGTGTGGACACCAAGAGCCGTCACAGACCTGAGACACAGGAGCTCCCACAGATCCAGGAGCTCCCACAAACCCAAGAGCTCCCACAACAACCCCAGGAGCTCCTCCAAACCCATGAGGGTGGCAGCCTTGCAGGAAGGGTGTTACATGGGGCAATCTGCCAGGGCCTGGGGTCACTCCCAGAAGGACAGGAGAGGAGAGACCCATCCAGGATGTCCCCACAGACCTGCTGGGCCGCGCCATCGGTGGCCAGGACCCTGCGCTCCCGGAGCTGCCGGTGCAGCAGAGCCTCCACCCCGTAGCGCTGCCGGTAGCGCCGGAGGCACTTGAGCCGCTTCAGGTTCTCCCTCTCCTTGGCCATCAGCCCCTCTGGCCCTGTCAGGAGGCTGCTCCCTACAGGAATAAAGGAAGAGTCAGGAATCTCCATCAACCCACCTGTTTTTTTGGCAGATTAGCCATGGAGGGCTCCATCCACAGGACCAGCAGAAGCTTTGGGTGACGCCTGGCGGTGCAGGTTCCATCCTAAAATTTGTCCTGACCTCTCCGCAAGCACTTGGGCCCATGGAGTATTTTTAAAACCTCCTTTAAAAATAATTCAGCCACTCCCGTCCATTGTGATTTCAGCAGCAGAATAGAAACTTGTCAAATTCCAGGTCACTCCTGTGCGAGTTCTGGAAGCTTCCCACCAGCATTCCTGGTGTAATTACAGGGCAACGCTCAGGATCTGCTTTTCCCTGACTCGCTTGCTAAAAAAAGTTCTGCAAAATTGGTATGTACCAAACTCCTGGTTATTTTTACTTGAGCCTGAGCTGAATTATGGCGTTTTCCAGGATGAGCTATTAAAGGATGATGCTGGAAAAAGAGTCCTTTGCTCTGCAATGCTTGGGATCAGTTACACAACTCGGTTTTGCCTCTGTTGAACTAGGAATTCCTGCTTCCAAGAGCATACTCCCCACACAGAGAATGCCAGCAGAGGCAGAGGGAAAGCTGCATCCCTGCTAAGGAGGAATATGCCAGTACAGCAGCACTGGTGTTACTGGAACCAGCTCCTGTCCACACACCAAGGGCCTTACGGATGAATATTTTTTGTTCGTAAAAGGAAAAAACAGGAAATCCCAGTACAAAAAAAACACTTTTGTCTCAGAATTAACATTATAGCTCATTTCCTGCCAACGCTGCAAGCTCTGAAGAGCAAAGAAATGCACAAGCTTTGGAACTGCAGTGATATGGATCTCTGGGCACAGCACCAGCACAGGATCATGGAACCACTCTGGCTGGAAGAGCTCTCCAGGATCAGAGTCCAACCTGTGACTGATCCCTACCCTGCCAACCAGACCAGAGCACTGACTGCTATGACCAGTTGTTCCCTGAACACCTCTGGGGACGGGAACTCCACCACCTCCCTGGGCAGTTCCAATGCCTGATCATCTTTTCCATACAGAAATCCTCTTGATGCCCACCCCAAATCTTCCCTGGCACAATTTGAGGCCATTTCCTCTTGTCTCATTGTTCTGTGGGAGCAATTTCTGATCCCTACCTGGCTGCATCCTTCTGTCAGGGAGTTACAGAGAGTGAGATGGTCCCACCTGAGCTCCCTTTTCTCCAGGCTCATCCCCTCCCCAGCTCCCTCAGCTCTCCAGATCCTCCCCCTTGTGCTCCAGCCACTTCCCCATCTCCAGACACGCTCCAACCCCTCAATGAAACACCTGCACTGAGTATGGCACTCTCCCCTTACCCTGCTCTGAAATCTGCCTCTAGAAAGGCCCAACCCCGCCTTTTTTAGCAGATTTCTGTGCCTGCTCTCAGGCAGGAGGTCTGGGCTCACCGATGGCCTCGTGCTCTCCCTTCCTGCTGTGCAGGAACCGGCGCTTCTTCTCCTTCAGCAGGTGCTGGAGCCGCTTGAACTGGTCGATGTACAGGGACTGGAGGCGGATCAGCTTCTCCCTCATGATCAGAGCCACCTCCTCGGCCGTGTACACGCCAGCGTGCCTGGAAAACCCAGGGAACAGGGTCTGCCTGGGAGAGTCCCTGGAGGCTGAGCCCCCCAAAGGGTGTGGGGGCCCCTCAAGGTTGATCCCTGAACAGCTGGGGATCCTGTGGCTTTTCTCCCTGAAGAGTTTGGGGGTGCCTCAGGGGTGAACCCCCAAAGGGTGTGGGGACCCTCAGGGCTGATCCCTGAAGGGTCTGGGGATTCCATGTTTTTTTTCTGCTGAAAAGTCTGGGGGTCCTTCAGTGATGAACCCCCAAAGGGCGTGGGGGACCCTCAGGGCTGACCCCTGAAGGGTCTGGGGATTCCATGGGTTTTTTCTGCTGAAGAGTCTGGGGGTCCTTCAGTGATGACCCCCCAAAGGGTGTGGGGGACCCTCAGGGCTGATCCCTGAAGGGTCTGGGGATTCCATGGGTTTTTTCTGCTGAAGAGTCTGGGGGTCCTTCAGTGACGAACCCCAAAGGGTGTGGGGACCCCTTGCAGTTGATCCCTGAACATCTGGGGATCCCGTGGGTTTTCTCCGCTGAAGAATCTGGGGGTCTCTCAGGGATGAACCCCCAAAGGGTGTGGGGACCCCTTGCAGTTGATCCCTGAACATCTGGGGATCCCGTGGGTATTTTCTGCTGAAGAGTCTGGGGGTTCCTCAGGGATGAACCCCCAAAGGGTGTGGGGGTCCCTCAGGGCTGATCCCTGAAGGGTCTGGGGATCCCAGATCCCCATGGGTTTTTTCCCGTGGCATCCCATGAGTTTTGTCCATTGAAGAGTCTGGGGGTCTCTCAGGGATGAACCCCCAATGGGTGTGGGGGTCCCTCAGGGCTGTTCTCCAAAAGGGTGTGAGGGTCTCTCAAGGCTGAACCCCCAGAGGTGTGGGGATCCCTCAGGGCTGATCCCTCTCAGGGTGTGGGGGTCCCTCAGGGGTATCCTCCTCAGGGTGTGGGGGTCCCCTGGGGTTGCCACAAAGGGTGTGGAGCTCCTTCAGGGCTAAACCCTAAATGACGTGGAGGGGTCTCATGGGGCTGTTCTTCTGAAGGGTGTGGGGGGTCTCTCCAGGCTGAACCCCCCAAAGGTTGGGGGGAGTCTCTCAGAATTATTCTTCCAAAGGGTCTGGGGGTGCCTCAGGGCTGATCCCCCAAAGGATTTGGGAGACCCTCAAGGCTTGATTCTCAGAATCTGTGGGGTTCTCTCAAGATTATTATTATGTGGGGGTCCCTCTGGGCTGTTCCCCCCACAAACAACACTGATCTTATTGGGAACACTCTGGGTTACACCATCACCAGGTGACGAGCTGAAATACTAAATTACAGGCTTTTTTTAAGAGACAGGATCACCCAGAGAAGCTGCTGAGAGATCAACTCCCCTCTGGAAGAGGATGAGCAGCAAGTGCTGCCCAGAAAACCCCAGCTCCAGGACCTGAGTTTATCCACAGTCAACAAACCACATGGGCACAAATCCATGAAAAACCATTGATACTGTCATGTTTTTAACACAACCACTGTCCCCTGGAGCCACAGTGAGCCCAGAACATGGAAAATGTGTGTAGAAGGCAGCAGCCACCATGGAATCCCTGAGGTTGGAAAAGCTCTCCAGGATTGAGTCCAACCTGTGACTGACCCCCATCAGAGCCCTGAGTGCCACATCCAGTCATTCCTTGGACACCTCCAAGGATGGGGACTACACCACCTTCCTGGGCAGTTCCAACGCCTGACAAGGCTTTCCATGAAGGAATTCCTCCTGATGTCCAACCTGGCAGAGACTGAGGCTGTTTGCCCTTGTCCTGTCCCTTGTTTCATGGGAACAGAGCCTGACCCCTTCCTGTCAGGGAGATGTGGAGAGCAAGAAGGTCCCTCCTGAGCCTTTTTCCAGGCTGAGCGCCCCCCAAAATGTAACATGGATTTAACTCAACCCAACCTACTTGAGGGGATCCTCCTGGTCGCTGTCGATGCTGTCAGCTTCACTGTCAGGGTCCCCACGCCACGTCTGCTCCACGGTGACAGGGTCCTGCTCACAGTCACTCCAGCTGTCCTCGTCTGCAAGACACAGCAGCAGAGTCACAGGACACTGTCCCACACCCCAGGATGGCCAAGGACACCCTGGAGCTTGGCCCCATGGAGCTGAGCCGGCTCTGCCTCATGCCAAGAGGGAATTTTCCACCCCAAAACTCTGAGTGAGGGACATGGAGCAGAGAACAACAGGAAACCTCCCAGCCTGGAGCAGGCAGAACACACTGGGAATGTTTCAGACCTCCCAGGAACCATGGAATTCCAGTGGTATTATCTAGCAGCCCTACTAACATCTCTATGCTAAACCTGCAGGATCTGGGTCTGGCAGCATGAGACACACCAGGCTTTACAAAAACCCAGCTTTTACTCCCAGACCATGGGATGTTTTTCCCACAGGACTGAAGAAGGGATATTGCTGGCTTTCCCCCACAGGAACAGAGCACTGCCTTTGGGTTTGATGCCTTGGAGTGGCTGCCTAGAACAGAGGTTAAGAGAATAAAGTGGGTATTTATTAAAGGCCTTCAACAGATAAACCTGGGCAGCCAGAAGCCTCCCAGAGGCCACACCCAAGACGAATGATGGTCACGAGTTTTTCAAACAGATATAAACTTGGTCAATTTACATATCAGGGGTTAGTCCTCCAATTACTGCTTCAAGGAATGAAGTCATTCATTACCTTTAGGTAATGAAGTCATATTCCCCCAGTTTTCACCCCCTCAATTCACTTTTGTTTATACTTTTTGGGGCCTGAGGCTGTTGGGTGTCCTTGGATCTCAGGCCCAGAGTGTGGCTGTTGAAAGTCTGGTCAGAGAAAGAGTCAGATAAACTTTCCCAAGCATTGCCCTGGGAAATTTTGGGAAAGATCAGAGAAAGAATTAGAACAATCTTTGCAGCTGGTGTTTTGAACATGCTGCTTATTTGTAAGAGGTGTCAGAAGGGTGGTGGGTCTAATTAGCCAATGGTGTGAGTGATAATGATTGAGGACCAACTACATCCATCTGTATTATAACTGTCTATAAAAGTGTGTGTTTTTTAATAAACTTGGTTTTTTCCACAATGAAGAAAATGGAGTCCTGCGTGATTTATTCTAATACCAGAGGAATTGTTCTGTCTGACCAAAAAATAAAGAGAGTAGCTAACATTTTACATGGATTTTAGGGTCATGCACTAATGCAGAAGAGGATTTGAAAAATATAAAGGCTAAAATCTCAAGGCACGGGGTTCAGCCCTCACCCAGGATGCGGCTGGCCTCGCTGCGGCTGCTCTCGGCGCTCTGGGAGCCCAGCTCTGCCCGGGCATAGGAGCTCAGCTGGCACAGCAGGGTCTCGCCCACGGGCCCGGGGTTGGATTTCTTCACCTGAGCCTGCAGCGCCAGCGCGTTGCGTCGGGCGTGCTCCGCGCAGAACGAGGTGCTGCGGGACAAACCACGGGCTCAGCATCACAGAATAACTGGGGCAGGAAGAAGCTAAAAGCTGATTTGAGCCCCCCTCCCCCAGCCTGACCCTGCTGCTGGAATCCCCCATGCATCATCAAACTCCAAAGCACAGCCAAGCTTTGCCCCCAACAGCAGAGCTCAGCAATCTCAGGGCACTCAAACACTGAGGGGACACCTCCCTCACAGGAGCAGCTCCCGTGGATCCTGCTGCTTTGGTTTTGTTTTAACACATTCCTGAGGCTCTCAACTGTGTTGGTTTAAATGCATGATGTCACAATAATCTGGGGATTAAAATCTTTGTGTTTTCCTCATGACAGAGAAAATGGGGATGTGGGGGGAAAATCCTCTTGTTAAGAGGGTCCTAAAGGCATTTAAATCAGCACAGCCATTCCAAAGGAGCAGCCACCAACCCTGGAACAGCTCCCAAACTTTCCACATTCCTGCATTTTCACTGAATCCCAGGATGCTTCGGATTGGGTGGGAATGTAAAGATCATCCACTTTCACCTCTGCCCTGGGCAGGGACATCTTCCACTATCCCAGGTGGCTCCAAGCCCTGTCCAACCTGGCCTTGGACATTTTCAAGTATGGGGCAGCCTCAGCTTCTCTGGAAAATCCATTCCAGGGCCTCCCCAGCCTCACAGGGAGAAATTTGTTCCAAACATCCCACCTAACCCTGCCCTCTGGCAGTGGAAGCCATTCCCTCTTGTCCTGGCACTCCACCCCTTGTAAACAGCCTCTCCATCTTTCCTGCAGCTCCTTCAGGCACTTTAAGGTCACTATTAGGTCACCTCTGAGCTTCTCTTCTCCAGAACAATCCCAATTCTCTCAGCCTTTCCTTCTATGAGAGCTGCTCCAACCCTCTGCTCATCTCTGGAGTCACTCCAACTGCTCCACGTTTGTTGTGCTGCTGTGGGCAGCTCTAGAGGCAGCTCTGGATGCAGGGCAGGGCAGAAGGGCAGGGAACAAGCCCTGGCACCTGGAATCTCTCACAGGGAGCTGCCTAGGAATGCTGAGAGCCCACCCACCACTGTGGGAACATCACCTCTGACACCAGCAGCAGGGAGTAAAAAGAGCTTTCAGTTAAAGCCAGTGAGGTGGATGAGTTTTTGAGCTCTTCTGCTTTTAAACATTCTCACTGGACTCTTCCCCACATTTTATGGAGCAGGGACCAGGGTGGAGACAAGCCCTGTCCATATCCCAGTAAATCCTGGAAGCAATGCTCCTGTGAGGAATCTGTGCTCTGTCATCCATAACTGTTCCACCCCTTGAGCATTTTAAAGGCCTAAGGGAAGCAACAGCACAACCAGGCCAAAGCTCCAGAGGGATCTGAGTGGCTGCTCTGGGGATTATCCCCTGGCACAGGCACAGGATGTGCTGGGATGAGGGAGGGACTGCCCACACGGATCCAGTGCAGGGCCTGGAGCACTGCAGCCACCTTCTGCTGGGCCAGGGCACAGCCCACGGTCCCCAAATAACTCCTTGAGTCTTTCCCCAGCTTAAAAACATTTTGGAAAAAGGGAGATGCTTCTCAGAGGTAACCCAAATGCAGCAGCTGAAAGAGAAGAGTTATGGAGTATCCTGAAAGGGACCCACAAGGATCACCAAGTCCAACTCCTGGCCTTAAACAGGACATCCCAAAATCCCACCGTGTTCCTGGGGGCATTATCCAAACACTCCTTGGGCTCTGGCAGGGCTGTGAATGTGACCACTGCCCTGAGGAGCTGCTCAAGTGCTCAACTGGGGAAAGAACCTTTTCCTAAAATCCAGTACAAATCTCCCCTGACACAGCTCCAGGCATTCCTTCAACAGGGAAAACAAAGAGAAAAAACTCCCCCTGCCTGTTTTAATTCCACAAAGTCTGGAACTGGAAAACCAGGAGGAAGAGCCACTCACCCATCCTTCTTCTCAGGTTTGGGAGCAGCATTGGGACAACGCTTCCCGTTCTTTGTGGACACGTAGCTGCACTGCTTGAAGGGAGCATTCCTGTCCTCGAGGATGTGCTTGATGCAGAACTCCTGCCCCTCCAGGCGGGGCTGGGAGCAGGGCCGGGGGGCAAAGGAGCAGGCCAGGGGCTCCTGAGGCCGTGGCACCGGGGTCAGGCGGCCTCGGCTGGTCGGCAACACGTGAATCCTGATCCTGTTCATGCCGACGCTGCAGGAGGGACACAGAGCGAGGAAAGGGAGTGGAATAAAACGCTGATAAAGCGAGAAGAGCAGCGGGAAGGAATTTGAATCAAAGCCTGACCCCTTCAGCACAAGATGAGGCTGCTCCTATGGGGGTAACTGCCAGTAATGCTCATGTGGAACTTTTAGCCCTGCAGAAATCCGTGGGGGATCCTCTTCTCCCAGTGCACCCCCAGAGCATCTCCTCAGTGCTCCCAGCGCCCATTGCTGCCTCTATCCCAATGTATCCCAGAGACTCAGCCTGCCCCGTTACCTGTGTCCATGCACGCCTCCACACTGGTGCATCCCCGCTGCCCATCCAGCCTCAACCACGGTCTATCCCCGGTCTTTTCTGGTGCTCATCCTGGTCTATCCCCGCCTCTATCCCGGTGCCCCCCAGTGAGCATCCCTGTCTATCCCCGGGTTTATCCCGGTGCCCATCCTGATCTATTCCCACCTCTATCCCGGTATATCGCGGTTCATACCAGCCTCTCTTCTGGTGCCCATCCTGATCTATGCCCGTCTCTATCCCGGTCCATCCCAGCTTCTCTCCCGGTGCCCATCCTGATCCATCCCCGCCTCTATCCCGGTATATACCGGGCTATCCCAGCCTCTCTCCC
>WBNO01012424.1:1661-12363 GCA_013400575.1 Peucedramus taeniatus | reverse complement strand
CCGCCCGCCAGTCAGAGGCGAGCACGGGGGACGTTCCCGCGCGTGATTGGCTGAGCTGGCAGTCACTCACGCAGGAAACGACCACGCCTTCCTAAGGTCACGTGGGGGCGGCGCGGCGGGAACGCGACACGTGGGCGCGGCGGGAACGGGGTGGGGGTCCCGGGAGAGAAGCCGGGGGGATCCCGGGACAAGTCCCGTGGGGGGTCCCGAGACACGACGCGGGAAGAAGGGGTCCCGGGACACAACCGGAGGGGGGGAATCCCGGGCCAGGACCCGGGTGGGGGTCCCCGGCCAGGACACAGGGGAGGGGTATCCCGGGACAGGACCCGGGGCGAGGGTCCTGGGGATTCACCGCCCCCAAAACCGGGGGGTAGGGAGGAGGGCGAGCCAGGACGGGGCGTGGGTTCTGGCTCCGGGTCAGGAGACGCTCGCGGCAGGCCCCAGCTTGGTCCCTGAGCACCACCGTGCCCACCCCCCCCCGGCAATACTCGGTCCCCTCCCGGTTTCCCGGCCAGGAACCGACACTGCTCCCCACCGGGAAGGGCAGAACCTCGACATCCCGGGAGCAGCCGCCTCCAAGAGGGGCTCCAAAAGAGGGAAGGGAAGCAAGGGATGGGCCGTGCCCAGTCTGAAATCTAAGAATTGGTCCCAAAACTGGACCCAAGTCCCGAAATCCTTGGAGGGGGTTTGGCAGCAGCAATTCCTCCCAAAGACAAGCTCGACGTGGAACAAGAGTTTCCCAAAACCATCCAGAGACCACCCATTTATTGAAGGTCAGAAAAGTCAAGTCTAAAAAAGAAAGGAAATAGGGCTTTCCCAAATATTCAACCCAAACTCTGACAGGTCCCCTGGCCCTGGGCTGAGGTTCCAGGAGAAGCTGCTTCCAGCTCAGCTGGAAACAGCCATGTGCCATTGTGATTCCCTGAAGAGCTGCCCCGGGCACGGTGCCTACAGGACCAGCCTGGCACGTTCTCATCCCAGACCCCACTGCCCCCAGGGTTTCCAGTGGAAATCCAGGGATCTGCAGGAAGGGAGCAAGGGATGGAGACAGGATCCCAAACCAGAACAGGTTCAGGGGCAAGGAAACATGACCCATGGGAGGGAGAACGGCTCCTATCACATAGATTTCCCTCAGCCCCCCCCACATCCCTCCGTCCCCCAAAAACTCCTCAACACCAACGCCTCAAATGGAACCTCCCCAAAAGTCCCCATGGGCTCTGCCACAGCCCCTCGGAATTAAAAGGAACCAAACCACTAAGATATAAGTTAATGCTTAAATTATTTGTAAAACATCTTAAATTTTCTGTGACATATTTTAAATATCCCCCATGTTCCCCAGAGGGGGGGTCAAAGCCCAACACTAACTGGGAGCCTATGGGGGAAAAGGGAGGAATAGAGAAAGGGTTCCTTATCCTTTCACAGCTTTAACAACTAAATATCAATAATAAAAGTTATATTATAATAAAATAAGTTCTTCGTGAGGCAGTGGAGATCAAAAAGCCCTTAGAAAAGCCCCGCAGGTTTGGGCTCGGGCTCTGGACTCAGTAGTAAAAAGGGGGTTATTTGGGGAGGGGAGGCAGCGGGGGGGGCGGTTCCGAGGGCAGGGGGGGCGGTCGGGGCTTGTCCGTGTTGGTGGCAGCTCTGGAGCTGCTGGAAGCCCGGGGGTTCAGGAGCTCGTACGAGTGGAATTCGAAGGCGGGGGGCTGGGTGGGCTGCATGCCCTGCGCGCTCAGCAGCGAGTGCAGCATGTTCACCGTGTCCTGATAGTCACTGGCCTGGCTGACGTTGTGCCCGTTGGCCCCCGAGGGCCCCTTGTCCGATTTGTGGGCGCCCCGGGCTTTGCTGGACTGGGATAAATCCGAGCTGTGCCCGGGGAGATGGGCAGCCCCGGGAAGGTGGGCGTATGGGAACGGCACTCCGGGGCCTTTGGAGACTTTGCCCACCTTGGGCTGGTGCTCGTGGGGCATGGCCGGGGGCTCCTCGGGCAGGGGTCTTTTGCGGGTGGGGGCGAGAGGCCCGTAGCCCTTGTGGGGGGTGGCGGCGGCACCGGGTTGGGCGCCGTGTTTGGAGTCCCCCGGGCGCTTGGCCGCGGTGCTGGGGCCGGCGCCGAGCTGGGCGTGCAAGTGTTTGTGCGAGTGGTGGTTGTGGTGGTGGTGGTGGTGGTTGGATGAGTGGCCCTTGTGCTTCTCTTTGTACTCCCGGCTCTTCCCGCCGCCGCTCTCATCCACAGAGCTGTGTCTGTCTCCGGGACCCGGCATCTTAATCCGCATCTTCATGTCCTCCTGCTTGGAGGGGATGGGCCTCTCCCCGCCTCCCCCCACCGCCGGGATCCTCATCTTGAGAGCTTTGTCACCCTTGTCGGCGCCGGGTGGGCGCTCGGGGTTCTCTGGCCCTGCATTGGGGATTTTCAGGACGATTGGGGAGGGGTTGCTGTCCTGCTGCCCTTCCCTCTCCCGCTGCTGCTGCACCAGGAGGTTCTGAGCGGCGTAGGCGTACTGGGAGCGCACGTTTGCTTCCATGTTTTCCAGCTGCCTCTTCTGTGCCGCCAGCTCCTCGGCGTGCTTGGCCCGGTATTCCTTGAGGGACACCTTGGCTGAGGGCGCGTTCTTGGTGCTCTGCTTGGGGTAGGCAGCACCATCCTGCTGCGGGTGCTCAGCGGCCGACGTGCCCTCGCTAGTCCTGTGGATGTCCAGCTTGGCCGGGGGGTGCCAGTGATCCGCCTGGGACGGATCCGCGGCGCTCGGCTCCCCGGGGGAATCGGCCGCGGCCGGGAGCGCCGGCCCCGCTCCGGCCGTGGAGGATGTAGACATGCTCATGAGCCCGGCGATGTTCATGTCCGAGCTGTTGTTCCTGGAGATCATGTTGAGGATTGTCTGCTCTGACAGGCTCTCGTCATCGCCGTGGTCATCGGTTTTGGATTTCCTGGCTGCTTGAGAGGCCTGGAATTAAACAAATCAGAGAGTGTTTACTTGGGGTGTCGCTAGAGCTGGTTTAATCCAAGCATCTCATCAGGACAGGGCAAGGTCTTCTTTACAGACAGATCCACTTTGCTCCCATCCCTCCTTGTGGGAAAATTCCCAACCCCTGGAAGCAGGGCTGCTAATGCAGCTGGAAAACCAAAGTTCTGTAAAAGTTAATTCACAACGGATGAACTTGAGCACCAAAAGCACCACACGCAGTACCCCAATTCTACACATAGCTGCCTCCCTTGCTGTCCTGCACTGTGATTCCCAAAGGAATCACAGCCTGTGCCCAAGGCTCTTACCCGCCAGTTCCGGATCCGTTTCAGTCGGCTGGGAGTTTTCTCAAGGATTTGCAGGAATTCATGAGTCAGTTCTGCAGAGGAGACACAAACCCGAGCGGGAGGGTCAGAGCAGCCCCAGTCCATCAGGACAACCCCCTCATCTGACAGATGGAGCTACTGGTGGGATGGAGCTGTGCCAGGAGGGGAATTCTGACAACTGGAATCACTGACCCAAACTCATTTCTCTGTGGTGCTACAGAAGCTGCTGCTGCCCTGGAAAAGCTCAGCAAGCCCTGAACTCCTGGAGCCTGTGAGGTGGCGTTGGAACATCAGACCCAGGACCAGCGATGCCAAAATCATTTAAGAGCCTTTTGCAGGGAAAAAAACCTCGCTCCCAAACTTACCATCTAAGAGCTCCAGAGTTACAGTGCCATCAACGTATTCCCACCAGTGCTTCCCGTCCGTGGAGACTGGGATCTCCCAGTTGGACCACTTACAGGCCAGGTGGATACAGACGCAGGCCACAACGGGCGGGGTGTACTGCAGGCTGAAGGTGGTCAGGTGCAGGCTGACGTCACCGGGAGAGAAAACAAAAAGCCATCAACTCCCACGCCTGAGCTGCAGATCCACGCGGGACATGGGGGGAATGTGGCCCTCTGGACCTCCCCAGAACGACCCTGAGGCACAGCCAGCTCCATCCTGCTCCAGCACAGCTTGTTCGGGCCTGCTTTGCTACTGGAAATTTGGGTTCTCCTCCTCCTCCA
The DNA here is from genome assembly GCA_013400575.1 of Peucedramus taeniatus. NCBI lineage: Eukaryota > Metazoa > Chordata > Aves > Passeriformes > Fringillidae > Peucedramus > Peucedramus taeniatus. The sequence continues at coordinate 8,355 of WBNO01012424.1, read as the reverse complement.
TCAGTTTTTGTTCATGGTTTTTATAGAGGTAATTTGGGAGCTCCTCTGAGAGGGAAAGCCACTGGGGATCTGCCAGCCCCACCTGTGCTCTGGAGAGAAACTCATTCCTGTTTTGCTACAGGAAATTTGGGATCTCCTGCAAAGGAGGAAAATCAGTGCTGAGGTCACCCGCCAGCCTCTGCTCTGAGGAGAAACTCATCCTTGTTTTACTACAGGAAAATTTGGGAGCTCCTCCACCAGTTTCTCTGTTTATCCAACAGTTCATCCCTGTTTTGATGCAGGAAATTTGGGATTCCCCTCCAAGGGGGAAAAGTCACTGGGGACCAGCCCCACCTCTGCTTGTGAAGAGAAATCTGTCTGGCTTTTTACTCATCCCCATTTTGGTACAGGAAAGTTGGGATTTCCTCAATCTCAGTTCATTCTTGGTTTGCTACAGAAAAATTTGGGATCTCCAAAAACAAAAGTCAGTCCTGGGTTCACCTGCCAGCCCCACCTCTGTTCTCGGGAGAAACTTTCAAGTACAACTCTCAGATGGCATTCAAGGAGCAAACCCACCCTTTTCAGCTTTAGGAACGGTCTGGTCCTTCCCAAAGGACTTTTAGGAATACGTTTTATGCTCAAGAGAACCTGAGCCAAGTGACCTACAAAATACTTTCATTAATAAATTGATTTTCCACGTGGCCAGGAGTGCTGGGAGTGTGGGCAGCAGCACAACCAGGAGAACTGAGGGACTACAAGGATTCTGCAGGAACACCAGAGCTTAAAGAAACACAGAAATAAGTCTTGAGTGTGGGATTTGTCCACTCCTGAATGGGCCCTCTGGGAATTCTGCCACCGGGCCCTCACATGGCACCATCTCCTCTCCACCTTTTTCATCAGTGAAAAGTGGAGAGGCTGAAGTTTGGCATCTACAGCCAAAATCCTCAAGTTTCATGGATACTGGGTTTAACCAGAGAAGTCAAACCCAGGAAATTCAGAGCCTTGGGAGAGCAAAGGACAACAAAGAGCCTCAACTCTGCCCCATAACAATGACAGAACGAAACCAAAGGGAACACAAGGATAAATCCAGTTCATCCCAGAACTGGCTTCTCTCAGGCAAAATGAGGCTCTTCTTCACACTTTCTGCCTGGATTTCCCTCAATTACAGCCTTAACTCCTAATCCCATGGCTTTGCAATTCTGGCTGCAGGGATAAACCAGGTTTCAGGGCTGTGTTTACCCAAACATCACCAGCAGCACATTCCCAAGGCCGGAAATCCACAGGGTGCCCTTTGGAGCCCGAAACACCTTCAACAAACAGTGAAGGTGAGCAGGGAACACCTCCCAGGTGGAAAAGGGAAACCACGTGCCCAGACATTCCCAGACAGAGCTTGGAGGCATCTCCAGCCCTGCAGCTTCACCTGTATTGGCACCTAAACCACTTTTCCCTGTGTAATTTCCTAAAAACTCGGCATTTTCCGTGTCCACGATTTTGTCTGTTCCAAACTTCAACTCCATGATTGGTCTGAAGCTGATCATCCAGGAAATTAAATTTAGAAATAATCTCAACAAAAGTGCTGGCATCAGGCTGGCAGTGAAAATTTAGGGACAAAACGAATTAGAGAAAGAATCTGGGGCTGATTTTCATTTCCAGGGAAAATATAGGGACAAAACAACCCAAATGAAGAACGTGGGACTCATTTTTCTTTCCAGGGAAAACTTAAGGTCAAAACAACCCATGTAAAAAGCTTGGGATTAATTTTCTTCATTTATGCCCCAAATCTCCTTTTTGGGGGAACAAACCATATTCATGGACAATTTCAACAGCACCATGTTGAAAACTCTCCAACACCCAGGAACAAGCAAGAAAAATTTTATATACTCATTCTCCCTCCTCCCTTTTGGTTTGTTTGGTTGGTTTTTTTTTTTCCAAACTTTCACAACTAAATTCCTATCAAATAAGCAATGAAGCTCCTGAGTACCCCATGTACCTTATTTTCCAGCTAATTTTACCCAGCAGCTGGCAGGAAAAATGGTTGGAACCCTTTCTTAAGGCTCTTCCTGTGGGATTCCCAGCTGCTCCCAGGCTGAGCGATGCCTCTGGGGCCACAGGCAGCAGATAAATTATCAACCAATTATAAAATGATAAAATAATAACCTGTTTGTAGCCATGAAATAGGAAGTTTGTGCCAAGTCCTTGCTGGCTGCAAGAAAAAAAAAAGAAAAATCAGGGTGTTATTTGCATATTTTCATGTTATTTTAGTGCAAGAACCATGGGCCACACACAAGGATTTTGGGAACTGCTGTTCATTGAGAGCTTTGTGTGGTTCAGAAATGCCTGAACCATCTAAAACTGCCTCTATTTTGAGAATCAGAGGGATGTATCAGCTCTCCTGGGAGGAAAAGCTGGGAGAATTGGGATTGTTCAGCCTGGAGGAGGCTCTGGGGTGACCCTGTTGCGGCCTTTCAGGTTCCAAGAGAGCTGAAGTAGGACTCTGAATGAGGCCCAGAGTGGCAGGACAAGGGGGAATGGTTTTTCACCTGGAAAAGGTGAGAATAAAATGGAATATTGGGAAGAAATCCCTCCCTGTGAGGGTGGGGAGGCCCTGATTGTCCAGAGAAGCTGTGGCTGCCCCATCCCTAGAAGTGTCCAAGGCCAGGTTGGAACAACCTGGGCAAGTGGAAGTTGTCCTTGCCCTCCCAACCCAACCCATTCCAGGGTTCTGGGAAGCTCTGGAGCAATCCCAGCTGGACACTCCCCCAGATTCTCCTCCCAATCCCCTCTCACCTCGCACAAGCTGGGTGCACTTCACCACATGGGTGTGAGGATGGTCAATAGTGATCTCAAACCCTGGAAGGACACAGACAAAGGACCATCAGAACCAGCAGCACAGCCCTGGATCCATGTTTTCCTGCAACCCTTCCCTCCTACAGCCCTGCCTGGAGCCAGGCAGGAATAGAGGAGCCCATTTTTCCTGCATCCAGAAGCCTCAAGTTCTCCAGCTACAAACCCAGAAGGTCTCTGCTGCTGCCAGACCTCCCAGCTTCTGAAAGGCCTCACTGGAAACAAAACAACTACGAAGGATTTTAAAAATAGCAGGACAAAGCCTCTTGAAGCAGCTGGGAGGAAGGCAAAGACAATGGCATCTGCTGCAAGGAATTTCTCTCACCCAAAAAGCTGAGAGGAAGCAGATTATTTTCCCTTTGAATGGGCCTAAAGCACTGAGGACAACTGAGTTTAATCCTCAGTCCTGCTTCCTCCTCAGTTTGGGAATTCTATTTGAAAGGGGAAAAAAGAATTCCAATTTGTCCATGTGCACAGCAGATCTGCAGAATGTTCTGGGAGAACTGGGGTGTTTAAAAAGGCCTTTGGAGAACTGAGAGGCTGCAGAAATGGGTTTAGTTTAGCCACAGGCTTGTGGCCCACGGCACCTCTGCCCCACTGAAGGAGGGACATGAAGTCTGCTCTGAATCCAGTCAGGGATAACAAATCCTGCTCTTTTGGAGGGAAAATCTACCTAAAGCTGCCTCTGAAACAGAACATTTGTTAGTGAGCAAAACTTTTAACAGTACATTTGATAAAGAAACAGGGCACCAGCTCCACCAGCCACAGCCCTACGTGGAGACTCCTACTCCCAAAAACCGCCAGAAACTCTTCCTGGTTTGTTGAGTTCTGGGGATTTTCCCCCATTTAATTATTTGATCAAAATATTCACTTCTAACCCATTTTTAAGACATCTCTCAGTACAAACTGCTTCCTGCAACAGAATTGAAGCATTATGGCCTGGAACTGGGTGGTCTTTAAGGTCCCTTCAAACCCAAACCATTCCATGATTCTATGCTTGAGCTGCAAAGCACAACCCAGGACAAGGGCCGGTGTCCAAGCAGCACAAATCCTGGTTCTTATAGGGAAAAAAAACAAAGTGACAAACCACACTTAAATCTCTCAGCATTGAGCCTGGCACGAATTACACCTGAAAAATTGCTTTTAAAAACAGGAGTTGGGCTGAAAAACAGGGTTTGTTGTGTGCACTCTGTGGAAGGGGTGAGGCTCTCCAGCCTGTGGAATTCTCCTGGCTCTGGGATTCGTGTGGCAGTCCGGCCGCTTCGAGGAACTTACCCAGGGTCTGGAGGATTATGCTCTCTAGAATGACCAGGTCTTGGGCTTGTTGCAGGTAAGCCTGGGGTTGAGAGGACAGGCAGGTTACTCACGGAGAGGCACTCGGATCAAGCCTGCACATTCCTAACACCCTTCTCTCCAGGGTAAAAATGGGAATCTCCCTGCACGGGGGGACTGGCACACATTCCCTGGAAGTGCTCAAGGCCAGGCTGGAAGGAGCTCAGAGCAAAATGGGCTAGTGGAAAATGTCCCTGCCCATGGCAGGGGGGTGGAATGGGATGGGATTTAAGGTCCTTCCAACCCAAAGCATCTGGAGATTCTAAGAAAAAGGAATCAGAGTGTTTGGGGGGCCTTGGGTGCTGGTCCCCCACACTCCTGGGGTGGCACACGAGCAGTGCAGGAACCACCTGCTTTTCCTGCAGTGCAGGAACCACCTGCTTCTCCTGCCTTTTTTTTTTTTTTAATTTTCTGTAAGTTTTCCTGGAAAAAGCTGCTCAGAACTTGCTGCTCAGCTCCAGATAAAAGGGGCTGACTGAAGAGATGAGGGATCAGCAACATTTTTAACCCATTGACACAAACGCTGGGACAAACTGCTCCCACAGCAGAGCTCCACTGCTCCACACCCTCCACAGCAGCACTCCAGGGACACTGACACACATCACACCTGGATCCAGGTGTGCAGTAGAGGCTTTGCACAGAATGGGGAAGCCCAAATCTCTCTGCAGCAGGAGAGGGTGGATGGAGAAGCTGCCCCTGAGCACCTCGGGAGGGTGGAGGAGCCACACGATTCCGGATGCCATTCCCACTCCTCTGGAGCTCACAGCACATCCCAGGCTCCCTCCCCACACTTACCTCACTCTTGGTGTCCAGCAGAGGCTCCTGGGGGTGCAGACAGGCATGTGCCACCTTGATGACATGCTCCAGCTTCCGGGGCTGCTCCTCCACCTTGGCTGCCAGGAAAAGCGCTGCTGGCACCACCGACTGCGGAGGAAAATGCTCTTTTTGCTTAAAAAGCTACTAAATTCAAGGATAAAGCAAATAAACCAGGTGGATTCTCAATACTCCTTCAGGGAATGAAGGTTGTTCAAGTCTGGCCACCACAAGGAGAGAGAAAAGAGTCCCCCTCCCTTCCCAAACTCCTCCCAGGCAGCAACAGGAGTGGATATGGGGGTTCCCAGCACCCCCCACCCCTCAAATCCCAGCACTTACATTCCTGTGGAACTGGGTGAAGGACTGCACCATGTAGAAGCGATGCATGTACACAATGGCTGTGTTGATGGTGAGCTGGGAGCTGGGAACAGGGTTAAGGAAAAGCACAGAGACCCCTGGGCAGACCCAGGGGAGCCACTGGAACAGACCCCACACCCCAACAGCACCAGGAGCAGACAGGCTCTCCTCACTCCCAGAGAAGCCCTTCCCTGCATCCCAACACAGCTCTCCTCACTCCCGAAACAGGCTTCTCTTCACTCCTAGGGCAGCCCTTCCCTGCATCCCAGCACAGCTCTCCTCACTCCCAGAGAAGCCCTTCCCTGCATCCCAACACAGCTCTCCTCACTCCTGAAACAGGCATCTCCTCACTCCCAGGGCAGCCCTTCCCTGCATCAATCTCCTCAATCCCAAAACGGGCTCAGTGCTCCCCACAACCAAGCTGAGCCTTCCCAACACCCCAGGAGAGCTCTCCCTGCTCCCAAAATGGGGTCTCCTCGATCCCAAACAGGCTCAGCTCTCCCTGATCCCTGTACGGTCCTTCCTCACAACCTGGCACAGCTCTCCCTGCTCCCAAAATCCTTTTTGGTATCTCCTGGGTCTTAAAATACGCTCGGCTTTCCTGGGCACTCATGGGCCGAGCCTCCACAACACGGCTGTACAGCTTTCCCCACTCCTCTAACCGGATTTCCTCAATCCCAAAACAGGCTCGGCTCTCCCCACACCCAGGCCGGGCCTTCCCGACTCACCAGCACAGCTTTCCCTGCTCCTGAAACGGGATCTCCGGCACCTCGAAACGGGCTCGGCTGTCCGTGCTCCCGCTCTGGCCGCGTCTTCCCTTCCCTGCATCCCGGCACTGCCTTCCCCGCTCCCGAAACCTCCTCGATCCCAAAGCGAGCTCGGCGCACCGGGGACCAGCTCACCGTTCCCTCCCAAGCACCCCGGCACAGCTCTCCCCTCTCCCGGGCCGGCCAGGCCTGCCCGAGCCTCTCCAACACGCCAGCACAGCTTTCCCTGCGCCCGAAACGAGATTCCCCGAGCCAAAACCGGGAAAAGCGCTTCCCCCGCCCCGAGAGCCGGGCCGGGCCTTCCCGAAACCCCAGCACCGATCTCCCGAGCCGGGGCCGGGCTCTCCTCGGTAGAGCCTGGGAGACCAGGCTCTCCCCTCACCCCTCACTCCCTCCCGGCTCTCCCCTCACTCCCTCCCGGCTCTCTCCTCACTCCCTCCCGGCTCTCCCCGCACTCCCTCCCGGCTCTCTCCTCACTCGCTCCCGGCTCTCCCCTCACTCCCTCCCGGCTCTCCCCGCACTCGCTCCTGGCTCTCCCCTCACTCCCTCCCGGCTCTCCCCTCACTCCCTCCCCGCTCTCCCCTCACTCCCTCCCGGCTCTC
>WBNO01012423.1:54206-83063 GCA_013400575.1 Peucedramus taeniatus | reverse complement strand
AAAATTATAATGATTTGGAGGGAGGAGCTTTACATTTTTGGTTTCAAGAGAGGCTCCTGCCTTCCTTAGCACACACTTGTGTTTTCAAACCAGGACAATATAATTTCTAAGCATGCTGAAAATCCCAAAGCTTTTTTAGGAGAAGAGAAATTGTCAGATTACTTACTGGATTATTTCTTTCATTTCTGCAAACATTTGTAGATGGCAAAGTTTTGTTTGCAAAAAAACAGTTGTGGCTAAATATTTGCACAAATATACAATTGAGTATTTACCTTGATAACGCTAGTGAATTTTGGCCTGCTACATGACCAAGGAAAAAGAAGAGCTTACAGCTAAACTCCTACCTGCTTTCTTCATTTGATGAATTTGGGAACTGCTCTGAAATCCTTAATGTTTCTAATTCAACCTAACTTCATGTCAAGACAGATACTATACAGATAAACTAGCACTCTGATGAAACTAGATTATCACAGTTTGATACAACTTAAAAGTCACCCTATTTTTCCAGATAAAAATATACTCTTAAAAGATGACATGACCTTTTCTTACTTGTTAAAAGAATGCTTTCTGAATATTATTTCATAAGATCCTTTTTGAATTAGTTTGCAGTTTGTCAAAGAAAACCTGAGGAAACTGTTGTTCTGAGTTAACACAAGACTCTTAACCACACTTTATAACAGTAGCGCTATATTTTATTTCATTTTTCCAAAATTTACCACCCCTTTGTCTCCCTTTAGGCAGTTTACTGTGACTGTGACTTTTTCTAAAGGAATCAAAGGTACTTATGGTTTGGGACAAAGGTCCTGTTGAGGACTGATTAAATAGAGGGTGGATTCACAACAATAGCAAATGAGAAAGATCTAAGGCAATAAGGATCAATCAAAACCTGTGTTTTTTCACAGAATTCTTACTAATAAGCTATAGTTTTTTGCCTTCTTAGTTTTTCCATTATTAATTTAATGATGTAATTGCTATTGAGTAGAAGAATTAGAAATGAATCCTTGCCAGTGCATTTAGCACTCACTTTTAATGAGTATTACGACTTAAGAGAATTGGACTTCCTTTTTAATCTAAGTCCTACAAACCAGTGTAAGAAAGGAAACATATAGTAGAAGTGTCCCTCAGAGCAGCAATGTATTTATGAAACTATAGGAAAAAACCAAGAACTGAGGGGAGAGAGGGGAAATACCAGCATCTTAAATGCTGAATTCCATGCAGCTATAGCTATGTAATTATCAATAATTGTGTCAGATATGTAGAGGTACCTCTGGGACCTCTGCCCTGGCTGAAAACATTCTTTTTATTGGTATGTAAGTTCAAATATACAAATGGTGCTACTCAAAATTCCTGAGTTTATAAGTGACCTGAAATTGCAGAAAAAAATTTATGCAGGACTACACATAAATGAATATAAATGAGCGTACTGAAAAACAGAGTGGATTACCTTTATTTTTAAAACATTTTAATTGGGAATGAATTAGTGTGGCCTCATAGTTTCTGATCTGGCTGGACTGGATCAAGGGCACAAGCATCTTCACCCACGTAAGTAACGACGTTACAAAGTACCCCTGTAGAGTTTAGGCACAGCGTATCTTGCAATAACTAGGTCCCGTGTCAGTACCTCCTGGCAGACTCAGTGTCCCTAAAATTCAGTCTGATAGCTCAACATTTGCACTGTCCCTCCTTTATTTTAGTAACTTTTTTCTTTTTTAGGAAATGAAATAGTTTTAAGCAATGGGAATAGGGAAAAAATATATTGTTCTTTGTCATTGTTGAGTCAGGAATGGATTAAATGGGTGGCACACTCCATACGTGATCAGAAGGTTAAAGAGACTAGAAACCCCAAGTTTATTGGAACCTCTTCTTTTATACACTGTTCTGATAGAGGTGGACCTGACTGGTCATTTAATCAACACCCCTTACATAGCTGGTTAATTAAGAACAATACTCTTTGGTAAACACCTTATGGGAAAAACACCTTGTTCAAAACACTACCTCCAGATAGTTTACAATTCTTTCTCTCTACTTTCCTAAAATTTTCTAGACTAATTAATAGGAAAGCTTATCTAGCTTTCTCTCTCTGACTAGACTGTCGTATCTACAGTTTTTACTTTTGGTAGCCCAAGCCTCAATTTTCTTTAAATTAACAAATGAAAAATATTGCCTTCATAACAACATTTGAATTCCCCAAATTACTTTTACTTTTTTTAATCTCAAACACTTTAACTAGTCCCTACTTATTTTTGTTCTGCTCCATTTTGCATTCTCTTTAAACATAGACACTTTGCTAAAATTAGTTATGTGACAGAAAGGATCTGCTGCTGAAAGTATGTGCAAGGATAAGACCCATACAACTATTATTTCCCGCTTATATAGCATTAACACAGGCATTTTAGATGAGGAAGCCAAAAAGAGAGGATAACCAAAGTTCCTAAACCTTAAAATTTTCTAAACCAGAAGAATTTTGTAAATTTTTCCCATGTTAGGTCTTTTTCCAAATTAAGTATTAAAAACAACACATGTAATCAAGAGAGACAGAGGGAAATGCTGAAATGTTACAGAAGGGTTATCTTCAGCAGAAATTTTCAGGCTCAAGAGAATGATATAGGCTTACAGAAATAAGATATATAATCTAAGAATAGCTGAAATGATCCTGCTTAAGGGGCTAAACTGTACAAGAATTAAGTGTGACTGCTGTGATTTCAGAAGCTCTGGAGGAAGGGCAACAGCTGTTTATAGCACAGAAAGACGGGCTGAATGTGATAAAGGAGCACTTCCTTCTGCAGACACTGCCAGAGGAATGGAGATGCTAGCAGGTCTTGCAGGCTGAGGAAGGGACTGAGAGTCACTTTCCCCCCAAGGACTCAGCTTTTTCTGTCCCCCAGCTGCATTTGGACCTTGGCTCTGTGTTACTGGGAACCTGGTTTCAATGCTTGAGGAAGCATGTGAGCTAAAATGATACAAGAAAAGATAGAAGTGAAAACTCAGAAGTGTCACTTCTGAAGCACTGGGAGCAGTTCAGACTTTCAAAAGGGAAAATACTAACATGAAAAGTTATAAAACCCTTGTGGTGGCATCTGAAAAAAAAAAAAAAAAAAAGAATCAGAAGAGTGGTTCAACAACATCAGGGAACTGCAAGTAACAACAGAGGCTGATTGATGTTTGCAGCAAACTGATGTCTTCCATCAGGGCCAGTGAGTCTCTTAATGCTTGGCCAAGGAGCTTCATCATCCAAGATATCTCCTATTGCTTGTAAACACAGTCATGCTGCACTCTCATACTGTACATATAATTTCAAATTGCAAAACCTAAGTGACCAGGGAAAGAGGAGGAAGGAAGGAAGGAAGGTTACTGAACACAGGAGTAGAGAGGGACCTGGGATAGTGCTGGGTGCAGGCAGGAGAAAGTTTTATCTATCCCACTAATGCAACTAACACAGCTTTAAAAGGGAAAGTCTCATTTGGCCTAAGCTGTGCTTTCATGTTCTAGTTTATTTTCTCTAATGTAAAATCATGATGTAAAAGACATTCGTTACTGGAAATTCATAAGCATGAAAATCTCAGGACTCCTAAGTGTTCTCTCCCTTCTAATGAGACTTTATAAAAATAAATGTAATGAGAATGTCAAGAAAAAGGAGGAAGAATAATTAAGAAAGGGAAAATAAGAACAGGATAAAAGGGAAGAGAGATAAGGAGCAGTAGCAAAAAATGGGAAATAGAAATATAAATAGGCAATAGGAGAAAAGGATATATTACAAGAAAAAATAATACTGTTGAAAATCAATGCTTTTTACATTTTTGGCTTTTGGCTGCTATACTGCTATTCTTTCTGTAAGCTACTAAAATCACATTGTCTGAATATTTTGCAGTATAGAAGATTGTTGATGTGTAAAAACCTCATGACAACTATCTGCAAATGACAGACCTTATGAATTCTGACAAATGACTCTTGATAATAATCATACAAATATGTGAGTACTCTAAAAAGATTCATCTCCAGGAATTTCACAAAAATGTGTTTCAGACAGATGTGAACGCACATCCTGCTGTGCTTATGGAACCCTTTTCTGAAACTTCGTTCAGAGCAACCTTGTTCTTGTATTATTTATCAGTCTATTGTCTCTGATCTATAATTCAAAAAGGAAAACCCTTTGATTAATATCTATATAAAATATATTTCCAAATCAGTGTTGAAAATCTCAGCTACCAGATGTCTGATTGTTATCAGCCACAAAAATGTGAAGGTGGAGGATCAGGTCATTCTGTCCACATTCCTGCCAATGAAGGACATACTCTGCCTATTTTACTGCTGTTGTTATGATAAAATAACAAGGATTGCAAGACTTGCTGTACTTTCTCACTATTCAGCTGTAACTATTGAAATGAAAACGTCTTACTCTCCCTCTGTAAACTAGTCTTGTCCTGCCTGAAACATGAATTATATCACAATTTGCTCCAGGGTCAGTCTGCAATCAGGTACTCCTTTCAGTCTTCTTGGTAATTATATCCATCCATTAAATTACAAAAATTCCCTAAAAATGAAGATAAGTATTCATAAGTATACTACTGATGAGTTGAGCTCTAACATTCTAATAGGTATCATTATATTAGATTATGATATATTATCTCATGTTTCTCATTAAGATTTCATTGCAAGTTTCTAATTATAAGGGTGCTTTCTAATGCTACCAAGGGAAAGTGTGTGCTATAGCTAAAAACCTGACTTTCTATAGGGGGAGAAATTTGCAAAGGCAGAGATGTCCCTAACTTACATTGAAATTCAGTTAGAGTTAGCTACCTAACTGCTATTTATCCCTTAGGAATGTAACTGAAGCATAAATATTTTTTATGTTTGCACAGCTTGACTGGGGCAAAGAAAAGATTTCCTTTTCCTCCAGAAAACCCAGAAAGTCAAAACTGCAGAAGAAAAAAGCAGTTTCCCTGAATATTGTATGGCAGCAGGCAATGATATATTAACAACCAAATTTCTAATTAAAAAGCACACAACTTTTGTCCTTCATTGTAATTTTAACTCTTTGAATACAGAGACACCTATAACTATGAAAAGGTCTATAATGAATTGCGAATGACTTTAAAATGTTAATGTAATATTTGAAACTCTTTTCTTCCATACAACAATCTAGAAAATAAAGGTTTGTGCCCGTGGGCAGGGACACCTTCCACTAGACCAGGTTGCTTCAATCTGGCCCTGAACACTTCCAGGGATGGGGCATCCATAGCTTCTCTGGGCAACCTGTTCCAGTGCTCCATCACCTTCTGAGTAAAAAATTTTTTCCTATCATCTCTCCTCTTCTGGTTTAAAACTCTTCTCCCTTGCCTACCCCCATACCGTATTTGCTTTTGTAAAAAAGTCTCTCTCCCTCTCTTTTTCATAAGCCACTTTCAGTAGGTGGAAGTAGGTCAAATGCTGCAATTAGGTCTCCCCAGAACCTTCTCCAGGGTGAATAGCCCAGATGTTGCTCATGCCCAGATCTCATGGCCTGTCTTTATAGGAAGCGTGCTCCAGCTTCCCGATCATCTTCATGGCTCCACTTTGGACTTGCTCTGTTATGGTAAGATGGTCCACATCTCTTTGTGCTGGAGACCCCGGAGCTGGATGCAGCACTCCAATTGGGATCTCAGGAGGGCAGAGTAGAGAGGGAGGATCTCCTTCCACACCTGTTGGTCACACCTCTTTTGATGCAGCCCAGGATTCACTTGGCTTTCTGGGCTGCTGGCACACACTGCTGTCTCCTGTTCAGCTTTTCTTCTATGAGAACTTAATAAGTCCTTCTGTCTAGGCTGCTCTCAGTGACTTCTCTCCCAGTCTGTACTCACGTCTGGGATTGCCCTGACACAGGTCCAGCACCTGGCACTTGAACTTGTTGAATTTCTTGAGGTTCTCATGCTTGTCCAGGTCCCTCTAGATGGCATCCCATCCTTCTATGGTGTCATCTGCACCACTCAGCTTTGTGTTATCTGCAACTTGCACTCAATCCCCCTGTCTCTGTCATTGATAAAGATATTGAAGGGCCACTTGCACCTGCACACAGAGCTGTTGGACAAAACTCTCTGGCTGTGTCCATCCAGCTAATTCTTTATCCAAATAATCCACCCTTTAAAGCCGTGTCTCTTGAATTTAGAGATAAGGATGTCATGTAGGGCAACACTGGAGAATTTACAGAAGTCACAGATGTCACAGAAGCCACAAAAGTCTAGGTAGGTGACATCAGTTTGTCTTCCCTTGTTGATTGCTGCAGTCACTTCCTCACAGAAGGCCACCAGATTGGTCGAGAAACAATTTGTCTTTAATACAGCCATGCTGGCTGTCTTGCATCACCTCTGTAATATTAGTCTAGATAGGAATAGAATAATATAAGTCTCTATGCACAAAAGAGAGAGACCTTACATTTCAGATTGAAATTCCTCTTCCTTTTCCGTCCACAGACATTTACTCCTGTTTGATATAAGTGAGATTACTTCTACCAAGTTAGAAAATTCAGCTAATTTTACAGGAGCAAACCTGAGAGATAGTAATGAATACTGCTGCTGGATTCCTACAGACTTTTGAGTAATAAGAGAAAAATGTAAGCCATTTAACCAATAACTGCAAAAAACATTATGAGTTTAATCTTCTATATTTTTAAAGAGAAATGTAATGTGCTCAGCAGATCTTTTTAAAAATGCTTTAATATTAAACTTTTTGTAATTACACAAGGCTGTTTTTCAAGTGTTCTTCTGAAGTGAGACAATTCCTCTTCACTTTGCCTTACCCACCTTTCATTGGCTGGAGAACGACTGCATGCAGATGGATTCATCAGCTTTTCACAGCATGTACACATTTCATTTCCACCAGTACTTCACTAAATAACTGAAAGTGATGATGAATTAGAAATCTTGTGCCTACAAATCCATTTCCTTGTAAAATCTTACAGTCAGAATACTTGCTAAAAATACTAATGAGTGACCACATGTTTTTTTGCCCAGAATAAGGGTTTTAAGCATAAGTATACAGCATATGTACAATATAGTATAACATAGAGTATATATTTATAACATAAGTGGTGTCCCTATTGAATCTGGTTTGCTGAGAAAACAATTGTAATATTAAAAAAAATAGAAATAGCATGGCTCTTTCCTTCTAGTTATGTGAGAAAATATTAAAATGTTTTCCTTGTTTTCCTTTTTCTTTTCCTACAAAACTTGTGTATCCTCAAGTTTTGAAGAAAGAGGCATCAGGATATTTTAAATGTGTATGAAATTATGCATATGAAGATAGATACACAGTTACAAACAAACTGTTGCATGTATCAAAGTCAAGTTTTACTGATAAGAACAATCAGCTTTTCTTAGGGTGACCAATGTACTAGCTTTTATTTCAGTGCACTTGAAAAGATTTTTCAGCATTTTACTGCTACATAATATTTGAATTAAGTTTAAGTGTTGTATATCCTTACATGATATAGATAGGGATGGTGCTGATATTCTAAAATGGATATTTACCTTCAAAATGCTTTTTAAAATGACAAGGTATAACAATAAACAACCTAATTTGAAGCACATATTTTTTTTTGTTTGTAGAGAAGTGCTGATATTACTGGAGAATTTAGCAAAAGCTTTCTGAGGGGACAATGGTAAGCTGTGAAAGCTTATCCCACTAATAAAAGGAAAAGGGATAATTTGATTAGATTTTTTTTTAAAGGCACATGTCATGCTACAATGTTTACTAACTTTGCTTCAGAGAGACATCATGGCTTATTAACCAAGTGACTAAAGGCTGACTCATGGGATATGTAATCCTCATATTGCTCCTGGATGACCTCAGGCAGCCACTGCACTTCTCCATACCTTATGTACTGACACCACACAGTGGAACAGCCAAACACCCTTGAGTCAGTATCCAAGAACCTCTCTTGGCTCTGCTTCGTGACACTTTTCCTGGGTAATGTTCACACCATACAAAGATCCCTTTCCTATCACAGCATCTCTCCCTGAAGGAAGCTTGCCTGGACTCTGACAGCAGCAGGATTGTGCTGTGGCTCCCTCTCTGAACCCAGTCCTTGAGGATCAGCCTTCAAAGAAAGGAGAAAGCACAGTGGTGTCTGAGCCAGTATACCTCCATTTGGACTGAGCAACTGCAGGGGGAAACCCAAGAGGTATTAATAAAAATGGCAGCAGTAATTCCAGAGGGGGAAATACAAAAAGCAGGTGAAAGTAGTGATGTGCATCAGTGGTTGTGTTTGACTGTCTCCTGGTATACAGTCTTCCTGTACTTTTGGGAAAATAGAGTAATAAAATCATAGAATTATTAAGTTTGGAAAAACCTCCATGATTATAAAGTGCAACCTTTGACCAATCTCTTCCTTGTCAACCAGACCATGGCAACGAGTGCCACATCCATCATTTCTTGAACACTTTCAGTGATGGTGATTCCATTACTTCCCTGGGCAGCCCATTCCAATGCTAGATAACCCTTTCAGTAAAGAAATTCTTCCCAAACAGATAGACCTTCTCCTTTGTGAAAGTCTAGGTACTACAGTCTGAAATATGTTGTTCAACATAAACAATTTTTAGGCAATTGAATAGCAAGATCATGCTCAAAATCTGTTTTAGAATAAAACTAGTGTGAACTCGAGGATAGCTTGAGTGGGAATTCATCTCACTGAAGGTCCAATATCTTCAGCTATCTGCATCTCAGTCTATGGTTCCCTTTATATTCTGTTATATTTCAGGTTTCATTTGTTTGTTGCGATTAATTCTCACTGCAGACCTTAAAGGTGGATAGTTTCATACTGGATTCCTGTAATTTCTAATGTTAATTCCCTGAACATGGGTGTTGTGCTCTATCCCATCAGTGTGAATATTCACTTTGTTCACAGAAATTTTCTTGATTGAAGGTACATGAAACTGTAGTTCAAAATAGAATTTAGGGTTTTTGAGAATTAAAACAGAGTAAATGACAACTGAAGAGCATCAGAAAGTCTTAATACAGCTCTTTTACAACCCAAATAATTTCAGTTAAAGCCCCTCTATTTAAAAGCTAAAAGTATAAATTTAGTGTAAGACTGAATTTAGAGGATACACAGATTGCAGATACAGCAGCTGAGGTAGAAGACTAAAATGTACATGAATGTACATAATATGTACGAGGTTCTCTGCATGGTAAAAAAGCCAAACAAACAGAAATCCCAGACCAAAGTGATAATTTTTATCACATTCATCCTAACATTTTTCTAAAAGCTTTTCCTCACAAAAACAGTTCCCACTGCATCCATTCCCACCACTCCCAGCTTTTTATTAAAGAACATAGTAACTAAGAAGTAGCCAACAAAAGTAAAAAAAAAAGATACCCAAGTGCATAAAATTTATTTTTGAATACATTAAAATATGTTTCCCCACTATATTTAGCTGCAGTCTTCCCTGTTTTTTGGTTGGGTTTTTTTTGTGTTCTCCTCATGAGTCTAAACCTGTTGGATGTATTAAAATCCAAGGTAAGAATCCACAGCTTTTTATAGTCCTCTTTGTTCTTCTAATATCATAAAAACTTGTAAATCCAAACGAACATTAAGGAGACAGATTGATAATATAATTAATTATACACAAAGCTGCAATTAAGATAGACTAACTGTGTTGAGATGTAAATTATGTCATAAGGGTGCCCATGGGAGCTCTGCTAACACGTAGAGCAGAATTTGATCCTCAGAATGGAGCTATTTTTCTCTATGTTTATGTGGATTTAAACATATTTTACATGAAGCACACTATTACTACAATCTTAGGTGGTTTTCTCGTAGATAAATATTTCTTGCCCAAGATATTTTCCACCACATCATTTAAAGACTATTGACTGACTGTGGTGGGTTGATCCTGGCTGGATTCCAGTAACCCACCAAATGCTGTCTATCAGTCCCCTCATCAGCTGTACAGGGCAGAAAAAAAATGTATCAAAAACCCTTTCACTGCAAGTCAAAACTATGTTTTGCCAGAGATCAGAAAGAGAGAAACTGAAGAACTAAGGGTCCAGTTTAGGTTCTGAAACCAGGGAAACAAATAAAAATATACTGTTGAAGTCAAAATATAAAAAAATTAAATCTATTTTCAATATTCTTTTTCCTCAGGAGGCTGATACAATTCTGAATAAAACCATATTTTTTTTAATGAAAAATATTGGATTTTTTTTCTTTAGTCTATTCTATTGAATAACTCTCAAATTAATGTGAGAAATGTATTTTGTGGGGAAAAACAAAACAAAACAAAACAAAACACAGCTGTTTCAAACCCTGAATTTTAAACAAGAAAAAAAAGTTACATTTATAGAAAAACATTTAAATGAAAAATTCTGACAAAATTTCAAAAGTTTGAAAAATCTTTGAAGATTCATCAAACCCAGCCTGATGAATGTTTTTAGAAACATCATTTCCAAAGAAAATTTTTTCCCCTACATAGTTTTCTACTGGAAGGTCCCTAGTGCAAGAAAGCCAAGAATTGTGATTTTGCAAAAGGGTCAAGCACTACTGGACTTCAGTCCCCTCTTATCCAGCTTCTAGATACTGAGGGAGTACAGAGGTACACAAGATATTTTTTTTATGTTAGTTCTCAGAATTATTTAAAGCAGTGAATTTAAAGAAAAGATTGAATTTCATGTATACAAGACATGGCTCAAGTTCTGCTTTTAGGTACAGTTTTATGAAACAGAAGCAATTTCTCTCATTGGTTATTCCATGGTAGCCTTGAACAGTGTTCCAGGTTTGACAAGAAAGGCAGCCCAGTGTATTATCTGCAATGTGAATTAAATAGAATTGAAAACAAACCAGTAGCCAAAAACCCCCTAAAACTGTAAGAAGACACAAACATAGTAAATCCCCTATCCAAATAGATGGAATAATTTAGGATTAAAACCTGAAAATTAGTGGAGAGGTTGGAGAAGAAAAAATGCACAATATTTTTTTACTGTGGTCAAAAAGGGACTGCAGAGGATTCTAACTTTATAACTTGTATCTTATGCTTAAATACTCCTTCAGAAGACTCTGTGATTACCTTCTTCTACAAAAGAAAAATAACAAGCAGTTGTTTCAGATTTATTTTAGTCTGACAAGGATTGCTGTCTCAACACTGCAGAAATTTTGAGGAGCTCTAAATAATAATCGAGATACAAGGTAAAAGAGGCATCACAATAAATGACAAAAGGAAATAAGGTGCTGCAAATATCAAATACTGAAGAAATGCATGAGGTGACCCAAATATGCCAGCAAAGGCTTCCACGCTGATTTTTCAAGAAGTGATAATTTTACACACGATGCATTTTACAGATATTCACAAAGTAACTGTGAAATTGTACAGCCAGCGTTACATCGCCGACAACTTCCTCCTTTGGAAAGTAAGCCATGGCAGGTGAGATCCATATTTACTTTTTAAAACTTGCTTTTATCACAAGAATAGACTTGTCAGCTCGCTTGGAAGAATAACTAGAAATATTTCTCAAAAAACACCTATTACTGCTATAATTGCTGAGCACTAATGATAAGCTATAAGCACCATTTTCTTCCAATGGTGTGGAACATGGCTTGTCCAGCAGGCTCTACAGCAGTCCATTTTTACAGTTTCCATTAACTTGAAGGAGATTTCTAAGAAGGGAGAGAGATGACACATGCTTTAAAAATTTAGTAAATTTTCTACCCGATTAAAAAGTTGTATAAGACTTAAAGCCCAAATATTTCTCTAGCATGAATTACAACTGACTGAGCCTCTGTAAGAATTTCCTGGAATGTTTTCTGGTACAGGTGATGCAGAAGCTGGAGATGCTTTCTCAGACTGTATAGAAAAGCGTTTGGATATTGTGTCCTGGACTGCAGCATGCCAAAATAATATTACTCAAAGAGTGAAATTGTTTATGGTAGAAATAAAAGATACCACCCAAGAGCAAAGGTGCCTTGTCCCTGGCAGTGTTCAAGGCCAGGTTTGGGGCTTTGGGCAACCTGGTCTAGTGGAAGGTGTCCCTGCCCATGGCAGGGGACTTGCAGATGCTCTTTAATGTCCCTTCCAACTCAAACCATTCTCTGATTTGATGATTCTATGAAAAATTATTGCTCATAAACAGA
Organism: Peucedramus taeniatus; assembly: GCA_013400575.1. NCBI lineage: Eukaryota > Metazoa > Chordata > Aves > Passeriformes > Fringillidae > Peucedramus > Peucedramus taeniatus. The sequence continues at coordinate 70,966 of WBNO01012423.1, read as the reverse complement.
AATCTGCTTAGGAAAAAATATTAATCTGTTCATTGAGAAAAGACAGAGTCCAATACTGTTGTTTTGCTGTTTGACTGATTGCAAATATTTTCTAGTTATTCAACAAGACCATCGCCATATGGAGGTTCTCTCATTATTTACAGGTGGAAGCATTACTATTCTGTAAGTTGCATAGTCTCCAGTGAAAAAATGTCCACCTCAAGCAGATAAAAAAATAACTTATACTTAAGCAGTTTATCTGAGCAGGTTCTGCTAAATTATCAGGAGGATTGAATGCATACTGTCAAATCTGGAGGTGCTTAAATTCTGTAACTTACTTTATCAGTTATAGAGAAATAAAGTAAAAAATAATAAATTTTTAAAATTGGGAGAAAAGAGCTAATGATATGTCTATTAAAATAGAATTAAAATGATATGACAGGAAAAAATGTGCTTTGTGGTAATATAAAGCACTCTTTCAACTATCAAAAGAAACATCGGAAAACTAAATATATAACTTTATAAAAGCAGACAAAGAAGAAAAACTAGTGGTGATGTCTTCAGAAGCAAGGCTTGCTGAGGTTAGGGATGATAAACTTATAGCAAGTTAAACCTGTACACAAACAGATTTTTAAAAAAATTATTTATCTTTTAATCAGATTTACATAATATTAAGCTATTCTTCGATACAGATTCAAAACCAGGTCATTTACTTGTGTGGTGAGAAGGCACAGGAAGGTGATTTTAACTTTCTAGATAAGATTAATTAGTGAAAACTATCCTGTACCTCAGTGAGGTAGTCCTGACCTCTAAGACAACGAATTTTGTGAAGATGGAATTCTAAGACTTTAAAAAATAATCTACACCAAAAATAGAAAGAAATGTTTAGGAAATTATTTCTAAAAAGTATTAATATTTCCTTATGAAGTGAAATTGTAGAACTAGTTACACATGAAAACATTGAATTGAAATTAAAAATACTTGAAGATCATGGAATCATAGACTGGTTTGGGTTGGAAGGGATCTTAAACACCATCTCATTCCAATCCCTGCTGTGGGCAGGGAGACCTTTCACTATCCCAGGGTGCGCTGAGCCCCATCCAACCTGGCCTTGAACACTTCCAGGGATGGGACATCCACAGCTTCCCTGGAAACCTGTGCCAGTTCCTCAGTTCCCTCACAGGGAAGAATTTATTCCTAATATCTAATCTAAACCTACTCTCTTTCAGTTTGATACATATGAACTTTGCATAAAAAAATACAAAATATGCTAACAAAGTATGAATAACCATTTTTTATCTTTCAATGTTTTACAAGACATATTTTTGTTTATATGTATTACACCCACCCCCTTCACCTATTTTTATGTATTTCAAGAATTTCAAGCATTTTCTGGCTTTGGAGGTGAAGATTTCACTTAATTACTGTCAAAAACTGTATCAGGCACATGCTTAGAGAAATGCTTAGGAGTGGGATGAAAGAAAAATATTGTCTTGACATATGACTATAAAGTTTACATACCTGTTTTCTAAATTCCAGACAGTATTTCAAATGCCTGGACACTATCTATCAGTAATATTTATAAAATGATAACAAAAATAGCAAAAAACCCACCCTGTAATTACCTGATTGGAAAGACTGTAATATGTACTTTAATAGTTATATAAAAGACATTATATACATGTTAATACTCACAAATCTAAGGTTGTGACAAGTCTATCATTTGTACACTGCACACAACAAATTTACATGCTTACAAGATTTAAACACAGAAATTGAACTATCCTGTTATTTTCATTATTAAAAATTAAATATAAAAATGTATTCTCAAGCACTTTGAAAAATAGAAATTCTTCTTACATAATGATATATGAAGTTGGTTTCTTGATGAAAAAAATATTGAACGAGGATTGTTTTTAGGAACACAGTAATTGTGTATTTTTCTTGTGATACACTTATGGTTTCAATAAACTAATATGAAGAAAGATCTTGTGACGTATTTTGGGGTGTAAAATTCAAAGGATTCTTATAGGAGTTCTTACATCAAACCATCCTTGATAGAATGTAACACATTTATTAAAGCAAGAAAACCAAATCTACTATAGGCAGGAAACTTTGTAATCATTGTGAATTTTCCCTCTATAACAATATGTACCATGATTAGAAAGAGCTTTAAAACACAATGAATCAGATAAACCTGAAATTAAAGACAGGGTAAGTAATACTTAAATAATTTATAAGGTTCCACATTAATTGCTTTTAATCTTGAAGGCAATAAAAATATTAATTATGGGGGTGTTAATCAATGAATGAAACATTACGAGGAATTTTTTGCACTTTATATATCCACATTCTTCAAGTTCTGACAGAAAAAAATTAGTAACATGTAGAATAACATCCAGAGTAGTAACATATTTATAGCACATTAAAACATTTCCGGTTAAAATTGTGCGTTCTCACAGGTATTATTTCAAAGTGTCCTTATTACACAAAACCAAAATATACTCACTACCATGTGTCTAAATATATTCCAATCCCCTAAATACACACATTTCAAGGTTTATTGCCTACTGTAAAAAACAAACAAAAAAAAAAGCCAAAAACCACTCTTTTTCCTCTAAGGCAGCGCATTCCTATTTTCATACTCTTTTTTCCAACCCCAAATGTTCTTATTATCCCCATCAGGAAACCAGTCCTTTCCTTGGTCCATGGAATGCAGCCTTAAAATTATAGTAAAAAATATTAGTCATATATAACATAATTCATGATGTAAAGTATAATAAATCATAGGGGTTTTTTTTTATGTTCAGAGAAAAGTGATTATCTCATTTTAGCAGGAAAACTTATTACCTGTCTCTTAAATAAAGACACAATGATAATTATGATTTAGTTCTGGAAATGTTTAAATATCCAGATATCTCTTTAAACAGAAAAAAATGGAGGAAAAACACCAAACAAAACTAGCAAATAAACCGAAAACAAAATAAAACAAAGAAAAAAAAAACCCCAAACCTACCCACCGAACCAACAAGAATCCTGACAAAGTTTTGTTAGAAAATCTTTCTTGTCAGAAAGGAAAACTGCTTCATCTCATGTCACATATTGACTGCATTAGCTGAAATTAGAAGTGACTTTTCAAGACCCGGATCAGCTCAAACAGGAAGCACACAAGTATTTAAAGATTTCAAATGCAATACCCTAAACCTTTGTCCCATGCCAATTAATTTCTACAGAGACCACAAAGAATCACTTGCAGATGAAAATAGTATCTATATTCCTGTATCTAAAGGTTTAGGGTTTTGGCTGTGGTTTGTTGTGTCCTCATGTCCTCTCACTCAAACAAACTGATTTTTGTCTGACTTCATTATGCCATCTGAAGTGAATCACAAACTAAAAATATATCCAAGGAATTCAACCCTAAATCCAGAAGAGCTTTTCTTTAACTGTGAATTGTTTGCTTTCATAAAATCCATATTAAAATAGTGATAGCTATTAAAAACTAAGAGGTAAAAAAATAACAGTAGAAATAAATTGACCCAAGGACCCAAATGCAGTGCAAATTGCTCTCTGTTTGTTTGGGTTTAAAGTCTGGGGGGTTTATTTCTTCTGTTTTTAGATGAGAAAAACAACCCACAAACACATGCAAAACAATGTTTTGTCAAACACAGACAAAGTACCATTGGAAATCAATTAAAATGTCTAGTTACTTGCAAAACAATTTTTGCTGCGTGATAGACTTCTAAGTTTATTTCAATTTCTTGAAATCTATAAAAGATGTCATATTAACTTGGCTTCATAATTTTTTCATCTGTCCCAATATTCTTAAACTTCTTTCCATCAAAGAGAATATTTAAAGTTTTCTGTGCCTTGTGTGGTTTTTTTCTCCTATATATTGTCAGAATTAGGAGGAAATATGTGATGAGAATAGAAAAACTGCTTATTATTCAGGTCTTATAACAAGACTTGTAAGAACTTATAGAGAAAAACATTTCTGTCATCTAATTTCTTTCAGAAATAATAATACTAAGAGCAGAAAAACACTCCATGTCTGAAATGAGAATGGAATGTGATTGAAAAGCAATCTATTTTTAATGTAAACAAGAGGTAGAAATGAGATTATCTATTTTTTTTTCTGTTTAAGAACTAGATTTGTGGTCAAAACTAGTAATTTGGTTAAGTTTTTAGTGTAGCAACCTTCTGTAGGTGGAGCAAAATATCCTCTGCAGATACTCTGCAGATACCCTCCTAAGCACAGAAGCTTGGATGACAAGGTGTAAACTTGTAGTGAAAGTGAGAGGAAGTGACATTACCACACCAAAGTCTTTAGAGTAATTCATTTGGACAGTGGAAATTCATGGTACCTCTACTATGGGTTTGGTCACCTTGTTACTATTTGAAGTTTGTACTTATGAAAATGTGAAATGTTTGCTGATGTTATTTACAAGAACCTTATAATTTAGTAATTTTGAAAGAAAAAAATTTTAAAAGGACAACATTTTAGAGAGAGATGAGCCCACAGTCATTACTTTCTGTGGTATTTTTAAGAAATATACTTGTTAAGTACAAATTAAATCAAGCTTTACAAGAACCCAGGTATTCAAGCGTACTACTGCAAACAGAATTGAAAGCCCTGAGATATTTATCCAAAAGTCATCTGAAGGAATAGCTTTTTTTTTGCCAGGTATCAGGACATTGCATATCACCTGATATCTAAAGAAGACAGGCTTTTGCTATTGCAGACTGATTGTCCAACCTGATGAAGAAATTAGCGCATCATTCACTGTACTCATGTGTGGTAGTAAAATTAAGGCCTGCCTTTGTATATGGCACAATCAAAAATTGAACCTTTTACTAAAAGAGTTCATTAAGCTTTTCTTTTCTTAAGGGTTTTATTAAGTGTAACTGTGTTTCAGTGATTTGTTTCCAAAATTTTACACAAATTTTAAAAAGTATGCTGGATTTAGGGAAGGTAACTTAATTGAAGACATAGTTGAAAAGATTCATACTTCAAAAAAAAAATATCATCCTAACAATTAAGTTCTGGGATAGACAACTGAGTATAAAGTTTTATGGAAGAGGCAGAGTGAAATGGAAATGCATTTCTAATCTCCTTCTATCAGATAGTTTTGAGCCTTTCTGCAGACACGTGAAAAAAAACAATGTCTGGGATTATTCTAGTTGCAATCACAAGCACAACTGTAAATACTTCTAAGACAGCCTTCTTGACTGGCTACCAGGAAACAACCACGTGCCTTTAAAAACCTTAGTTTAATGTACAAAACATTAGGAAAGGCAAGTCAAATTACTTTAGCAAAATATTGAGTACTCCTTCATATCCATTGATTTGTAAAATGGTATTTTAATGCCAGTTCTGATAGGAGACATACTTCAGTGCTATCAGTGAATATGGGAAGGACAAATCTGCAGCCAGGCACACAAAGAAAAACAGTTTTGATGTCTCTGTTTAGGCGTAAAACTTAAACAGATAATTATAATGGTATAAAAAGAGAGAAAAATTCAATAACAATGACACCATCAAGAAAGAAGGAAATGTAAAGTTAACCTTAAAAGAACTTACAAAAATAAAACCAAACCAAAAGTTATGTTTATTGCTTTGCATCTGGAGCCTGCTTGGAGCTTTGGTAGACTTTGTCAAGCTGAGAGTGCTAGAAGTTCTTCTGTCTCTTTATTTTTTCTTTTCCTGGGCCATCAAAGCATTTGAGTCTATATGCACAATATATAGATATTTATATTTACGTATACAATTTTTATATATAAATAACATCTGTTCTGGATCAGAGCTACTGTGTACATTCATTTGTTGGATTAAAACGTAACCTTGCTTTTAATAGTACCAAAGTGACAACACTCTCAGCTATTAGGTAAAAAAAACAGTGTGCTGTCTTCAGAGAAAAATTTCTTATTTTAAAAGGAATGTATAAAGAAAGAAAGAAAATTAATATTCTTTTCTTCTTAGCTCCACATAAAGGAAGAGCTCCCATAAAAATATTTAAAACATGTGTTTTCACTAGAAAAATGAGAGCTTTACTGGATTTTTAGAGTACTTTGAAACTGCCCAGTTTACTCATAAAGCAATCTCAATGCATCTTTAATGCATTCAGCATTATTGATTTCTACAAAATATTCTCTGTCAGATAGTTTGAGTTATAGTTGAATGCCAACAGTGGAATCCTCCAGGGTCACAGAGATAAATTATACACTGGAAATAGAAGAACAAGTAATTCTGTCTCTTTCTTGGTAACTCCAGTAAAACCAACATCTCGAGGCAGCCAAGCCAGCATTTATTTCATATGGGCTCAACATCTGAATAACTAGAATTTTTCTTCTGCTTTGTTAGGGAGCTTGGGGGTTTTTTCAGTTTTTTGTTCTTGTTAATTGTTATAAATAACAACAGTGCAGTTGAAACATTGAGATAATCTGACCTTGTTAATATTTATACATAAGTTTTATGAGCTTTTTTTTTTCATGGAAATTACTTTTTTTTTACTTTAGTTATAGCGATTTCAAATAGTGAAATACATTATAGTAGAAGCACAATTGTTAGATGCTTCTACTCAGAACAAGATGTCTTTGTTTTGAACTGTTAGAGTCAATGCTGCTCAATCCAAATATATGTAAGGCGTGACAGTAAAAGGATGTAGGGCCTGTGTTTACAATGGTTGAACTTGGTTGACGTTCAGCAGACAGTTTCATGATTCTGTGGTATAAAAAATACAGATAAAATATGTCAACAGAAGCCTCAGACTGAAAAATCCCAACATGGTTGCAGGTTATGAAAAGAGTCTAATTCTGTGGATCAGGTGAAAACAGCTTTAGAGATTAGAAAAAGACGATAAAAACATATAAACCGTAGATTTAGAAACTGAGAAAAACAGTCTAAACCACAAATTTAAGAAAATTATATGTCTAAGCAAATTCTGATGTACATAAGGAGTCATGCAAAGATAGAGCCATGTCAACCTCGGATCATTATCATCATACTTTTAGCAAAATACTGAGGTGCTTGATGACTCATGGTAAAGTGCTTCCAAGTCTTTTCCAGTTCATTGAAGAAAACTAGCTATGTCAGTCTTAGGATCTGGAGTAACATTGGAAGAATGAACATAGCACCCAAAAGATACTATAAAGTTAATGAATAACAACATTAAGAGTGTTATGGGGATTTCAAGAGTGTAATGAAGCTTTTCAGTCATAGAGATGATGAGAAGATTTGGGCTTTGAGCATCCAATGTTAGCATCCTGGTACCTAGACCAGCGATAATAACTGTTTTATAATTTGATTATCCTGTAAAAAATATTTTTATCACACTAAAAACCAATTCCAGACAACACATAGAATGTGTTATCTTTTTGCTTAAAAGATTTTTAGGGCGATTTTTGTCTTTTGAATGTTTTCTGCTTGTTCTTCTTGTAAAAATTTTCCTAAGGACTTTTTTATTGTACAACTGGAAAGATGATACTGATTATACTAATAAATGTAATTCAGTTTTAGTGACACATGAAGCTTTATCTATTAAATGTAACACACACTATTGATCAGGACCTTGCCCCTCATCTATTTCCCCTTACAAACTTCTTTTTAACAAAATATACCTGCATGGATGATGTCACATCAGGTGTATCCACAAAGAACATTTTGAGTGAGTTCTGTTTAATCCATCTGCTGCATTCCTAGCATGCAGTTCCAAAACTTTCTCTCTTGTCCTGTATAAGTGGGAATGCTATCAATTTTAATACACCAAGCCAACCTGAATGCAAGAAACTATTCATTCTTCTTCTAAAGATAATTGATCATAGAATCAAAATCCTGGGTTAGAAGGGACTTTGTAGATACAATTCCAACCTTTCTGCTGTGGTCAGGGATACTTTCCACCAGACCAGGTTACTCAGAACTCCATCCAACCGGGCCTTTGAACACTTCCAGTGATGGGGAAGTCACAGCTGTTCTGGGCAACCTGGGCCAGGGCCTCAAGCCCCTCACAGGAAAGAATTTCTTTCTAATGTCTAATCAAAACCTACTCTGATTCTTTCCTGTAATTCCAGAGCCTTGTAAATAGTCTCTCTCCATCTTTCCTGTGGGCTCCCTTCAGGGACTGGAAGGCCACATATAGGTCACCCCAGAGCATTATCTTTTCCTGGCTGAACAATCCCAGTTCTCCCAGCCTTTCCTCACAGCAGAGCTGCTCCATCCCTCTGATCATCTTGGTACCTCCTCTGGCCTGGATCCAACAGGAATCCTTCCTGTGCTGGGAGCCCAGAGCTGGATGCAGCCCTGTAGGTCGGGATGGGTTCTTTTAGTGTTTCTACCTGCAGGTTCACACACCTGTCTATGTTCACATACTTCTATGCATTTCCTAAGTGGCCAAAAAAAAAAAAAAAAAGGTTAATACTATGCTTTCAACTGCTTATAAATCTGTCACACTGCTTCAACAAGCTTAATATTGACTTATTTGCTTGACTTTATTGACTTTTTCCTGCAGCAGTCCTTTTTTCTAATAAGATATAGTTCCTTTCAGATTACTTTACAATGCATTTCAAAAATAGCCTGATAAGTTGGCATTGTTGGAGATGTAGCTGAACATATGCTGCATATGTCACCATTATACACATATATGTACATATATACATATATAAGATTTGTCATGTAATTCTTACTCAGTTTTATTGGAAAGAAAGCATAGCTTATGACAAAATTGATCTGACATGTGAAGGATGAACAGAGGTACATGATCTGACATCTACAGCATTACAATGAAAAAGTCAATGACTTCCTTTTAAACTCATTTTGAATACTATTAATCTTACAAAGAAATTATATTCTTCCAAATGTACTTTTTAGTTCTCTTACTTCTCTGCAAGCCTTACTCATTGAGCTTACTCAAGCTTTGTTCATAGATCTGGATTAAAAATCCTTTTACGGAAAATGAAAACTCAGGTTTCAAGGTCTGTTTTGTCTGGGTTGTTGTCTTTTTGGTTTTTGTTTGGTTGTTTGTTTGGTTTTTTTGGGGTTTGTTTTTGTTTTTGTTTTTTGTTTTTTGTTTTAACTTTCTAAAAATTCTCTTCAAGATTTCTGTCATCACTAATATTCTTACTAGTATTGTAATTAATCTCCTGCTAATTTTTCTCTTTGTGCATTTCAGGCACACTCTATTAGCTTGTTCTTTTGAAGCTTGATAAAACTTTTCCCTGTGCCAAACTGTTAGCTCTTTTAAGACTTATTTTCATACAAAAATAATACCAATATAATTATATGGATACAGTTAACACACTACAGTTCCTTCAAATTGGCACAGCTGTTCTGTTATACATTTAAGCCAACAGAGATGTTTCTTTAGGCACTGCTATGTGACAAATTCTACACATAATTTTGTATTACTGGTTTTACTGGAAAATGAACAGTTTCTGTAGAAAATTGTACCCTTAACCAACTTAATTATGCTAGAATGAAATCTAATAATAGACATCTATTTTCTTTGGCTTCAATCCTGCAATAAACAAAAGATCAAGCTCTATATTTGATTACAAAAAGGGCCATATCCATAAAAATGAAATTATTAGCATCATGGAAAAAAGTATTCTCATCAAAGGAGTGAGTGGGCCCAGCCTTCTGCTATTGTGAAATATAGCCTTTCCATAGCAGTGTATAGAGAGGTTTAATTTTATACCTCTGCAGTGCTAAATGACAGTGTTTAGCATCTTATTACAGCAAAGATGAGCATGATTAATACTTCTGCACAGAAAGGAGACCATGCTAGGATCACACTTCACACTGAGTAATGAGTTCCCCTTTGACTGTGAGGCAGAATTTCCTTATATGCTATATGGGAGTCTTGGAAGCTTAAGCCATGAGCCACTGAGGGCAATCAGAGAAGCTTCTCTGCCTCCCATGCAGCCCAGTGTTTCTTTTTAATAACAAAGGAAAAGCTTGAATTAAAAAAAAAAAAAAGTTCACAATGATAATATATTTTTTCTGTACAATGTTTAAACATGTTTTCTTCTAAAAATGCTTAATTCCAATAATATTAAGATTTCAGTACATATTTTGATTGTGTTTAGCTTTCAGATTTATTAGGAGATTAATTTACACTGCTAATTAATTGTTTTATTCATTACAGAAAATAATGGTTTATTACAGAATCTCTAAAGCAACTAAGCACCAAGAGTGCTTGGAAGAATTACTCTTTGGATATATTTACATAAAATAACTACTAAAATTATTCTGTGCTCTATTTTAGATCCTAGTTGCATTATGGTTTTGCAAAGCATTTAAAAATAAATGAATATAAAAAATATCAGGAATTAAGTTTTAAAGAATATCTGTTGACATTCTGAAGTATATTAAAGCATTACATTATATCCCCCTGCTATGCTTTACTAGAGAAAACAGACAAATGTTACAAAAATATTCACATAACACAGTTGTTAGCAAGAACTTAGTAGTAAAGAAATATTTGTCTTCCTGAATGGATTTAATTGCAAGTCATAAGCATAACTCATGACTGATAAAGAACAATGAAAGGCTTTTATTTTTCTAATGCTTTTGAAAGATTTCATTTTGTAACTTCTACTTATTGTTAACTACCTTTAAGAATACAGTAAAATAAGGAAAACTCCAATATATTAGGATTGAAATTAATTTAAATTAATTAGTTTAGAAGCCCAAACAATTAAAATTCAAATAACAGACCAGTTATACTGTGAGTTCACCAATCCCAGACAGAGAACAGAGGACCTTGGGACCTGTGTGTTTTAGTGAAAAAATTATTCCTGAAATTTTAAATCCTTTATAAAGTCTTACTTATCCAGGAAAACAACAGGGTTTCTTGATAGGAGTTGGATTACAAGCTAAGGGTTTGTAAAGGTGTTCCCTGAGCAATCTGAAGACAGAGTTTTAATCTTCTTAGTTTAGGCAAGAAAATCAACTGCCCATCAAATTTTATGGTGCTTTTAGTTTAGTTTACTTCCCTAAAGCATGAAATTAAAAAGGAACAAATAAAACTCAACTTCTCTCTTGTTTATGAGATTTTTTTTTTCACATTTTTGTTGTGACATAAAGAGCAGCAAATAGGATAAAAGAAGTCCATGACTGTCATCAGCAAGTGGTGCAATGATTTCAAGAAGTGAGGTAAGAGATGTTCTTAATGCAGGTGTGGATCAAGGTAGTGCACATATTGCACTGCACACATGCTTTTATGGCTGTGCACCTCCTAACATGGAAATATTTGGAATGACAAATTCATCTGCAGAATTTTATATCTTATGGGTATAAGTTCTGTCCCTGAACACAGTAGCAATAATTTTGAACTGAGAAACATGTAAATGTGTTTTTCTGTTCTCCTTTGCAGGGAGATATATAATAAACACAGCACAGGATTTGGTTATTCCAAACAAAAAACATGGTAAAGGTTGCTATTACTTTTCACCTGTTGATAAAGAATTTTTATTTTCTTCATAATCTACCCTTATTGCGGGTTCTTTAGTTCTCACACATGTAAAACTCTTCAAGGCCAGTCAAAATGCAAACTAGTCAGTAAGGGCTCATAATTCATATCACATAGCAGTGTTTTCAAACTTTGTATAGTTTGCAGTAAAATCCAAGATCTGAGGGTTCATCCATCACCTGTTTAATTGCCTGTAACAAACATTCAGGCAGCAAGAGGAAGAAAGTGAAGGGAGGGAGTATATCATCAACATAAACTGCAATCAGGCTGCTCTTCTGTTATCTTTATATAATACAGTGCTACCCATTGCTGTCCTCAGGAACAGGTTTGGAAAAGAAAAACCCATGATTGTTGTAAAATTTTTCCCATATATACACTCTTGAAGTTTGTATATTTGATACTTTTATGAGACCCCATCTGGAATGTTGCATTCAGCACAGGAAGCACAGGGACCTGTTGGAGTCAGTCCAGAGAAAGCCACCAAGGTGATCAGAGGGATGGAGCAGCTCTGCTGTGAGGAAGGGCTGAGAGAACTGGGATTGTTCAGCCTGGAAAAGAGAAGGCTCTGGGGTGACCTATATGTGGCCTTCCAGTGCCTAAAGGGAGCCCAAGGGAAAGATTGAAAGAGACTTTTACAAGGGTCTGGAGTGACAACGGGCAACAGCTCCAAACTGACAGAGAGTAGGGTTAGATTAGAGATTAGGAAGAACTTCTTCCCTGTTAGGGTGGTGAGGCCCTGGCCCAGGTTGCCCAGAGCAGCTGTGACTGACCCATCCCTGGAAGTGTTCAAGGCCAGTTGGCTCTGAGCAACCTGGGGTAGTGGACAGTGTCCCTGCCCATGGCAGCAGGGTTGGAACAAAATGGTCTTTAAGACCCCTTCTGACCCAAACCAGTCTGTGATTCTATGAAGTACAGAATTTTATTATTGCTGCTTTGCTTGCAGTATTTATTTGCCTTTAGGAATATGTCTAAGAAGAATGTTAAAATAATGATGCTTGCAAGCACATCATGCATTTTTAATGATTACTTAAGGAGTTGCTATGGAATATTCGAGATGATGGACATGAACAAAAGATCATAGTAAGTACTAACTAGACTTAAAGGTTGTCTGCTTGCTAGGATGAATAGTTTGCAATACTTCTATGTTTTCCCAAGGGGACTGACAGAAAGAAATTTCTGTGTGGAAATTCATGTACTCAGGGGTACCTAAGGAACTCCAGGGAATTTTCAATTCGTTTTCATCATAGTTGTATCTCTGGAGAACTGTGTGCAAACATAAAGCACTGGAAACCACCCACACCACTTTGCATTGTTCTGTTCTATTGTGATAAGAAAATGATATGTTTGGCAGCATAGGAAGCTTGGAGGTCAGTAAAAGCAAACAATAACAGAAACAACAATAGGAAAAAACAAACAACCCCCCATTTAAATAAAAGAGTAGACAACTCCAAAAACCTTACATCTAAAATAATTTCTACTTTCAAGAAACTTCTGTCCAACTTTCAGTATATGTGTTCCTTAAATGAAATAGAAAATACTGGAATTGAGAATTGACAGATATCAGTCTTTTTGAATCACTGGAACTTTCACCTTTGAAGTTTAGCACTCCAGTTTTTCTGAGAGAAAGAATAGCCCTCGAGATAGCAATCATAATTAATGCTGCAGTAATTAAGTTGACACTGAAGGTTTTCTGTAATGTTTTATCCTCAAATCATGTCATGGAAATTCAGATACTAATTACCATTATTTAAATATGAATTAAGCATGAAGGCTTTCAAATACTGATGAAAATTCCAAATTAAACAAAGCTGGTATCTTTTATGTGTGTTATAAACCACAAGTCTATAAAACTAGAAGTGATATAAAACAAGAAGTCTATTTAAAAAGGTTGACTATCCATCAATTGAACTATTGATTTCTAGTTATTCTAGCAGGTCATCTCCACAGCTGGAGACAATGAAATCTTTTGGACAAATTCTCTTTTTCATACTTTATTTTCCCTGCCTAGACTTTTTTTCATATATGAACACTCTTTCTTTAAAACAACAAAAAAAATCTGTCCATTAATCCACTTCTCTTAAGACTAGCTGCAATTTATAAAACTTCCAAAAAAAAACCCATTACTAAATATGTAAATTTATAGCAAATAGGGTTTTAACTATCGCCTTATGGTTCAATGTTGTTATGCTTTTTGAAGTTTATTACTGATAATGTAACAAAATGTTTCAATAGCTTCTATATTTTATGACATAAAACTCTAAGACAAAAGTTTTCCTTAACTGCTTTTATGTGAACAAACCAAAGTCTTTCCTTTCAGAAGTGAGCTCTTTCAGTTTTGAAAATATTTATTCAGAAAAATATAAGTGGGCAACTCTGATACAGCTAGGACTGATATAAAGATTTAATTCTAAATACTACCATTCTTTGGTAGGGATGTAACTGCAATACAACTGTAATAAAAACCTGAAAGTATTCTGGAATGAAAGGAAGCAAGTGAAAATTTGTTCTTTCTTTCCCTAATTCCTCTTTGGACATATAAATGGGAAATTTATTTTTTTGCATTCTTTGAAGCAGACAGATTGCCTAGCTACCTGCTTTTGGCACTTTCCTGTTTGGTCTTATATGGAAAAAAAAAATAGAATAAATTGAAATAAATTCTAAGTTAGTACCTTCAGAATCTTTTTCTCCCACCATACTCCCAAAGATTTGTCATTTACTGGGATTATTTCTCCTTTACAATACTACCAGGGAAGCGTTCTTGTCTTAAGAAAGAAGATAATTGGCCATGAGAATGGGTTTTATATCTGCTCCAGCTTAGGCTTTTGTGGGGCTGGAAGGGAATCTCTGCTCCAACACCTGGAACACCTCCTCTCCCTCCTCATTCCCCTTTTGTACTATCACAGTTCACATGACACCACTCTCTTCCAGTTTCCTTATGCCTAATTACACTGGCACTCAGACATTAAGGATATGATGTCTCAATAATATTTGTTTAGAATGAGGTGAACCTCCAAACCTCCAAGAACTGGTCCTCAGTTAATATCAAAACTGCAGGCAGCATACCTTTCACAGGTAGAGAGTCTTTTTAGCATCAAAAAAATACTATGCATGTGTATGTTTGCATTTTAATAAGCTTCTATATGTGGTGTATGCAGTACAGATGTCTGCAAATGCCAGGTCAAGAAAAATACATGGCAGCACATGCTGCCCCTGAAAACCAGTAATCATCCTTTCCCACAGTTTTCAGGCAGAAAATATAAACTTATAGCAAATCAAAATGGAAAAAAAATTCCCCCCTTTTTTTTTCTTCATTTGAAAATACTTTTTCTACTTTTCCATTTTCCTTTTAGATTTGCATGTAAGTGCACAAGCCTGTAGCATCAGCTTTATGAACCATTAACCCACAATTGTCCTGCACAAATTATCACGAGTTTGTATTTAGTTGCTCCTTTTACTCCCTGAAAAGCAATACATGCTATAATTCAGAGAGAGGAATTCTGCCTGTGAAAGACTATTCTGTATTTGTTCACACTGCAGTTCTGAAAAATTCTATCAGTAACTGAGAGTTTTCAATTAATTACTCAACTGGGAAGCACTTGTATTTGTGTTCAATAAAATATGAATAAAACTTGAATTCAATAAAATATGGTCATATTTTCTTAAGTATAAGAAGAGCAGAATGAAGAACTCTTGACTGGGCTGGCTGAAGAGGCAAACAAGCATTCAAAATGTCTATGTTAGAGTGAAGTTTGGTTGGCAGTGATTCATGGGGTCTTATTATCCTTCAGACTATCTCAGAAATTTCATATCTAAATGCTTGCACCCCTTGCCCAAGTATATGGATAGGAGTCTAAAAATAGATGTACCTATCTATAACAGCTAGCAATGCTTGTAACTGCATTTGCAATTAAAACAGTTTTTCTGATGATATTTACTCTGCTTTTATTTTTTCTCCATCTCCTCATCATGTAACTGCAAAGACCTCCTGTGACTGCTGCCTGCTACTTTGAACATCTAAACTGCAACGTTTGCCTATCATTACCTCTTCCTGATTTTCCAATTAGTCTCTTCTCTTGACAGCTTAATGTCTTGTTTTACCCACATCCTCAAAAAAAAAAAAAAAAAAGTGGTATGTCTCTGGTATTTCAGAGTACATAACTCTGGGATTTGCTCAAGGAAGTATTTTCTGACACCTTAGGTATTAGCAATTTTCATGACCATAATATGTAGAATCAGAAATTATGAAAACCTAAACCTTCAAACTATCTCCCCTACTACTTCAGAGGAAATGGGTTAGCAATATTCACACTTAGATAGATAAATATCACCTCTGCTTTATTAGTTACCCAGCTTCCCCAAGCTGGATGTTATCTTCATGTAGCTTAAATTATTATCTTAATTTCTCTGTAGTTGTGTAGTCTCTCGTTGTATATTCCCTAAAATCCACATTGTAAGCCACCTGAGGTGAAGCTGGTTTTTATTTTTCCTTTGTCTATTTGAACAATCTTTGGGATTACATGCCTCCAAACCTGGCTTGCAGTTCTTTTGTGTCATCACAGGAAAAAATAAATATCTTTTGAACAGGAAACAGCATTTCCCACCACTTGGGAGATTTCTGATGTTGAGTTTGAAACTAGGATGTATTCTAGGAATTTATTAATTTCACTGTCTTGTTGAAGCACCAAAGTGCCTTCTCATGGTTGTTTCATGTGCTCATCTGTTTAACATGACATAAACATGACATAAAATCTTCCTCAATTTATTGAAGACTTCTAGACCTTACAGGACACAATGCACTAAATATGAACAGTTGCTTACAGTTGATTATTTAGGGACAGTTTAAAGTATTCAGACACCTACACCTCTTTTTTTGGCTCTTAACGTCTCATTGATTTTCACATCAGACATTTCATTCACAATCAACATTGTTCATAGATAAATATCCTGTTCTTTTGCCAGCATGGCTTTAAGATGAATTAGATCTTTTGTGTCAAGTGGCTTTCTAGATATGATGGGGGGGTGACAAATGGTGTCCCTCTGATCCAGGAGTACAATGGACAATCCACCTGCCCACATCCCAGCTCTAGTTCATATCACACTCAAGGTCCCTCAGACAGAAGTTAAATGGATGCCAGTATTGTTCACAGCTGTCAAGTCTCTCTTTAAAACAAAACAAAACAAACAAAAACAAAACAAAACAAACAAACAAAAAAACCCACAAAACAAAACAAAACAAAAAAAAACACACACACACACACAAAAAACCCCAAAAACATTAAGGGTTTGATTTCTATATCCCCATTAAATTTCACACAGTAA
>WBNO01012423.1:31431-43807 GCA_013400575.1 Peucedramus taeniatus | reverse complement strand
TATTTTGTTTCTTTTCTTTCATTTCTTCTTATCCTCCATTTTTCCCTTTAAAACCCTCTAAGAAAAATCCCAAACAGCTTAAGTAAATATTTTTTTAGACAATAAATCACACATCATTTTCCTGTAAAGTTTTCAACTTATTGTTAAAATGCAAACATATAGGAAACTTTTATGAAAATAGCAGGAATTACTGGGGATAACATATTTTTTATTGTATCTGAGTATTTAGCACTGTAGAATAGGGATAACTTAATAAACGTTTGCAAAACCATACTCTCAAGTTCCTGAAAGTTCTAAAAGAATTTGAAAGAGTTACAGATTTTGGGGTTTTTAAGCTCTAAGTGGTCATTTTAACTTTTTGCCAGTGTCAAGTGTCTCACTTGATTCTGTTTCATCCTTTGACTTGTAAGCTATATGAATTCCACATCAAACTTGTCAAGTAAAGCAGAGCCACTGCAAAACCAGCAGGGTGCACTTCTGAATAAACAGCATTCATATTTCTGAAGGCTTCTTCTATAGGACAGAAAAAGACTCTGAGAAATAAACTTGCAACCTAAAATAGGCACTTGTTCTTGGCACTTAGCTGTGTTTCTCATGCTATGAATTACTTGAATTTGTTTCCATGGGCACGGCAAGTAATTGTCTTTTTTAAAGAGAAAAAAATCTTTTAGTTGCCCTTTTTCTTGTGCTTTCTACCTCCTGGCAGTGAGAGCTTTATTTTTCTGTTGTTAGCTAATTAGGATTTTGATAACCCCATATTATGTATGTGTGTGTATGTAAAGGTCTGTTTATACAATATCCATTTTAATTAAAAATTTGTAGATGGGTTTGACATTAGATTCATTGACTTAATGATCCTTTGCTGACTATGGAGTTTTTAGGAACTATAATTTGCCTTTTAGCTACATCTGATGTGGTTAAAGAACAAGCAAAGTTATGCTCTGCTCAGCATGGAAATCATGCTGATGGTGGTTGATCAGACTGAATCATCTTGTAGAGAACTTTCAGACTTCAGAACATTATGAGGAAACTAAGAATAGACTCAAATTTAATAGTTTAATGCATGGAAAATAAGAAGAACATGTAAAAATACTATCAACTAAAAAAAAAGGAAAAGAAATTTCTAGTGACTATATGAGAGTCAAATTTTCAAAATTAACATTGCGTTAGAGAGCACAGTTGCAAAATTATCATGCCTTTAATTAAAAAGAAATATTCTAACTTTTAAATGAAAACAGACATTCAAAAGCATTTTGCAACATTACCTAGATTATGCCATCAAAAAGGAGGTAATGTGGAATACTCAGTGATATTCAAAGGAATCCAAAAAGAGCCCAAGTTGTTTAGTGTCAGAGTTAATTGCAGATGTCCAGACTTAGAGGATTCAGTTGTATTAGTGGGAGCCATCTCTTAGCACAACTTAGATTAAGTGGGTTTAACAGCTGTGTGATGTATTATAGCACCATATTTGTCCATGGTTGATGTTATGATGCTTGTATCCCCAGTTTTCTGTTCTGTCTAT
Organism: Peucedramus taeniatus; assembly: GCA_013400575.1. Taxonomy (NCBI): domain Eukaryota; kingdom Metazoa; phylum Chordata; class Aves; order Passeriformes; family Fringillidae; genus Peucedramus; species Peucedramus taeniatus. The sequence goes on along the minus strand of WBNO01012423.1, from coordinate 42,285 downwards.
GCTGGATATTATGTTCTGTGCCTTCAAGACCGGCTCTAAAAAGCAAAGTTTGTTTTGTTCTCAGTCTGCTCACTCCCACACAGATGGCGAGACACAGACTGTACATAGGGCTGCTTTTGCTTTTTTGCTCTTTCTTTTGCTTTTTGCCCTTGCTTTTTTCTTGCTCCTGCCTTTCTCTCTTGCTTTTGCTTCCTTTTTTCTTGGAATCATTTGAACCTTGGGACTTGGACCTGAGAAACACCGAGAGCCTGCACTTTGTGGCCTGCAGCAGCCATTCCCAGGGCCGGAGACACCGATAACAGAGCGACCACTCCCAGGAGAGACTTTCTGAATTTGAAATCTCTTCAGAGCGGTGCAGTGAAAGACTTTTGTCATCCAGTATTGTTCATTTTGTGTGTTGGGGGGTGCGTTGCCTGTTAAATAAACAGGTTCTTTCCACTTCTCTCTGAGGAATCCTTCCCAAATGGGTTGGGGGGAGGGGCCATGTGGGTTTGCTTTTTTGAAGGGGCCCCTTTGGGGGTTTTCTCCCAAATTTGCCCTAAACTAGGACAATCATGAAAGCAGCTTCTCTAAAACTGTCTTCTGAGAGCAGTCAATGAAATATCTAGTGCCTTTTTCATGTACAGTTCATTTAAGATATTGCATTTATAGATGACAAGAAAGCTCATACTTTCATGCACAAAGCTGAATGACAGATTTTAATGAGGTTTTTGCAAGACCATGAGCCTGTAAAAGAAGAGTACAGATTCCTGATGCTCCAGCTGAAGTTCTATAAAAATAGAGCCACAGTTTGTCCTGTTCAAATTCCTAACAAGTGGGAGATGAAAATATGGTGACATGACAGAAATGAAGCATCAATAAATTATGGAAATATGTGATTACTTTCATTCCAGAAATGCACAATAAAGTTTTTTTCTCTCCTACATCCAGAAGAAACTTATTTATTCAATATTTTTGTCATATTTAGGCCTGGTTCAATGGTCAGTGTTACATGACTACAAAAGAATTAAGATGATATTTTATCAACTGTAGAAAAAAATTAAGTCGAATATCAGAAGTAATTGAAGTCAGTGTGAGATGTGGACACTTGTAGGCTGCATGACTGAAGAGGAGTGATTTCTTCTTACTGTCTTCTCCTAAACAATAGGACTTTTCATAAAGCATTGTCTCTCATGAAGCATGTATGACTTTTACCCTTTTCAAGTCTCAATGAAATAACATATCACTGAGGATATGAAGAAAGACAAAACTCATGGCAGCTTGTTAATGTGAAATTGTGTATCTGGTAAGCACTGCACTTAATTCAAGAAGTAAAGGTACAGGTGCTGGGCTGCAAAATAATTGTGGGAAAGAATAATGACAAAATTATTTCTTTTGGAGGGCTACAGCAGCTGTCAGTTATTTTAGAAGCAATTAAAAAGTGGCTTTTATAAAGCAAATAAAAACATTTAAAATCAAATTATTTGTTTTGTAAACAATAAGGAAAGGTGAACATTAAAACTGCAAATGTAAAGTGGAAAAGAAAAATGCAGTGGCCTTGAAAGCAGCAAAGATGAGACAACATCCTCTACATACTTGAAACTACAATAGTGCCTTCTCCTCAGTACCTATGAATCCCACAATCAAAACGTTATCTTACCTTCCTTATGTCTTCATTTATGATCTCCTGCATGCCCCAAGCTCTATCCCAAAATACTCAAACCATCTCACATTATCCTTCATGTATCCTTCATGTGCCTGCAAGCTGAAAATGCATTTGAAGGAGCTCAACAATAAATCCTGCAGGTTTCCATCCTGGTTTAAATATAGCTGGTGCTGGTCTCAGTCTAGGGTTTCTTCAAGTAGTTTCAGTGTACAAGAAATTTTAGAAATAAAGACTTGTCAGTGCTGGTTTTCTACTCAAGTGTAGCCTCAAGACACCTTTAATCTTTTATTTTACAAATAGTCTCAATTTTATATATATATATGTAATCATGAGAACATGAGAGCAATTAGTTATTAGTCAAACTTGCTAAGTTCCATGCTGGCTAAAAATCCAGTTCAATATTTTCAGATTATTTGAACATACACAGGTAATATAAATGAGGTAACACTGGCCAGCAAAAATAGGAGACTTTTTTTTTTAATAATAATCACTTAAATAATGTAGTTTGCATTTGGGACAAAAATGCTAAAAACCAAACTCCTTTTGGAGTTTACCTGCAAGTATAAGAAAAGGATCTTAAATCCAGATTTAAAAGGTTAGAGCCTGATTTAGGAATCAGTGAATATGGGTTTTGTTGAAAATTATTAAAAAAAAAACAGTTAAAAACATATATATTATTTATACATATATATATATATATCCAGATAAAGGAAAATGATATAATAGTTATTGTTTAGTTTTGCCAAATGAAAGAATCTGATATTTTTGAATAGTAAAGGACATAGTTATTGCTCTCTAAAATAAAATATTTACAAGAAGAAATATGATTTTCTGTTCCTAATAGGTCCTAAATCTTATTTTTTTCCCAGTCTTTCAAATGTCATTGAAGTTACTCACTTAAGAATAGCACCATAATATTCAAGAGAATCAGGTGGTCAGACAGACAGGTAACAGAAATAACATCCTAAAAAGCTGGAGAAAAATGTTATTTAAAGAATGTGTCCCTATGTTTCCTTCAGTCCCAAAAATATATTCAAAAGAGAAATGCCTTTGAAAATAGCTAAAACAAGTTCAGCAAATTCATTATTCTGATAAAAATATGATTCAACCATAAAATATATTGCAATTAATAATCAAATATCTGCATGAATTCTTGTTTTTTACTAGAATTTTACAAGTTTCATTTTACACTTACATAATCAATATAGAAAGCAAAACATAAAAAAATATTAGGTCAGTCATGCAGGGTGCTTGGAAAGTTGTGAAAATTTCAAACATATGCATAAAAGGGGAGCTGCAATAAAGATGAAGACAAACCTTTTAGCAGGGCCTGTGGCAATAAAATAAGGAGTAAATGGTTTTAAACTATAAGGGGTCTGATTTAGATTAGATATAAGGATGAAGATTTTTTCCACTGAGGATGATGAAGCACTAGAGCAGGTCAGCTGGAGAGATGGTGGAGCTCGGTTCCTGGAAACCTTCAAGGTCAAGTTTGATGGAGTTTTGAGCTGAAGATGTCCCTGGTCATTGCAGAGGGTTGTGCACTGGATGACTTTTAAAGTTTCCTTCCAACCCAAACTATTGTGATTCAACTACTTTATGTGTATTTTGGCAAAGGCAGCTTGGAGGACCCAGTAGAATAGAAAAATGGGTGCATTGACAGACTTATTCCTATCTGTTACTGGGTCAGCACATGTGTGATTAGACATGCACAGAAATCTCACATTTTTGCAATTTTTTTCCTGTTTAAAATTAATGTCAAATTAATATTTTAGGAAAACACACTCTCTTGGCACTACAGTGGAAGGATATTTTAGGAAGAAAGTGTCTCATTTCTAGAGAAACAAAAAAAATAAGGCCTCCCCAAGAGTAAAAGAGTTTTCCTTTTCAAATTATAATATATACCCAGAAGATTAGGCACATATTAATATTCTCAAGCTATGACATTTTTCAAAATACAAAGCATTTTACAATAAATTAATAATTAGCAAAGTAATTTATTCACTTGTGTTTAAATTAATCACTTTACCTTTACCTTTTTACATAAGCTCATTAGATTTCAATTGTACATTAATCATGATTAGCATTTTGTATTTTTGTTTTGATTGCATAGATAACATTTTTAATCATAACTGAGCAATAATTAATTAACACTTATAAATTTTTCAATGTGCAAATGAAATTGAGCAGTAGCAGATTCCTGTTCCATTCATGTTTGGCTTTAAACATGACTGATTTTGGATTATTATTAAATTTACACCTGTGACTCTCATTTCAATAGTGCCTCTAGATGAAATTCCATATTTGCAAGGCATTGGAATTGCAATGGAAATAGATGAATTAGAAAATCCTTGGTCTAGTGGGAAATTTGATATTTGAAAATAGAACTTCTGTGGAGGCTACGATGAGTTTCATCTTGTTGTTTTCCATCAAGAACTATTCTTAGGTAACATTTCTATTTCAGAAAAAAGATCTGGAAACATGTCTCCAATTTTGTTAAAACAATATGTTCAAGCAAAGAAAAGGTCAGGAAGAGTTAAGAACAAAAGCAGGTTAAGTTTTGGGTTGATTTTGTCTAATGAAAGAGGTAAATATGTCAAAGAAGAGGAGCATGGCATGAAATATAAGTTTATAGATACAAGGTACAGCCTCGTATTTTACAAGTTTAAAAATACTAGCTTTTTTCTCAGTTAATAAGCTACTGCTCTTTTATCTTTTGTTATATTTCTGAATGAAACAGCTGCATATTGGAATTGCAAAACAATATGCCATGATTTTTAAAATTATTAGATTATTCTGTCATTAGTGGATGGAACTAGGAGTACAAACAGAGACAGAAATTTACAGGGAATGGCCATTAAAGTATATTTTAAACCAAACTAGTTATAATAGGATTATGATTTAAAGAAGAAGAAAAAAAAGTTTTTCTACTAATTTTATTTCCTGCATAGTTTTGCTTTAATATTTTCAACATATTTTACTCCTCGGGGGAAAACATATTCTTCAAAAACAGGTGATGGGAGTGAAACCATAAAACTGCCTTTTTCTGTATCTGATTCGTCACAAACAAAATATGGATGAGAAATGAAAGGACATAAATGACATAAATGAACAGTATGATCCAATGAAATAGTTAAGATCCACTTAAAACTTTAACACTTCTAGTAGTAATACAACTTAAAATATCTGTAATATATTAGTCTCTGAATTGTGATATTCATAATATGAGTTAGGGACAAATTGGAACTGTACCCTTGCTTGAACATCTTAAAGAATAGGGCCTTAATCATGAAGCATCTGAATTTTTACAGTATCATAAGAGTGCTCTGATAGAGAAATGGATGGAAAGATTTCCATGGTTTGATTTCCTGACATCACAACAGTCTGGGGTGAGAAACCTACTTATCCTGGGGTCTAAGCTTGGCCACTTCCCTCATAATTTTGTATTTATGGGCTAAAGCTATGTTTGACAGCTTTGTGAAACAACATGCTTAACCACCAAATACAGAACTCATCATCAAACTGACATTTACATCAACATATAGGAAAAGAAATGCTACCTTTAACACAACAGAAAAATACTATACATGCCAAAGTATTAAAATATTAAATCTCTAATTGATGATTTCTAATTTCAACCCCAAAACCTGAAATATCATATTAAAAATATGAATTTAACTTGCTAGGCTTGATCCTAAACAGGTATGAAATATATGTCTTGTTATTTAATATTTTCCCTGCCAGGAATATCTATCTGAAGTTATCTTCAAATTCTTAAGGAAATTATGGGGAAAAGCAGAAATGTATTTGGGTTGAATAATCAGAGTGGAGAAAGACATTTAAAAATTATATCAGCTTCCTTGCTTAGGAAATTTACTGGATATAAGCCCTCTTATTAAGTTTTTGGCAGTAGACTTGCAATGCTATGAAGACATTTTCCTCACAGAATTTCATAGTTCTGGTTGGGCTGAAAAACAAACTCAAAAATTGAGAATTATTGCATCAGTTTTGTGTGATCTAGGTTAATTTCATGACTTCAGCAATTAATTTCTGTGTCTGTTTAATTACCACTTAATAAAAGGACTAGCAACAATAGAAAAATCTATTGCCCTTATGTGTTTATATTTTATTTGCAATGTTCTTGATTTTGTGTTTCTCTTTGTTGGTTTGTTGAGGGGGTTTTTAATAACAAAGTTAAAAGCCCCAGTCATATGGAGAGTGGTGAAAAAGAGCAATCTTTGCCAAGCAACTTGGCAAGAACAAGCAATTTTGGAGAAAGAAGAATAGTAAGGAAGTTCAGAAATAGGAAAATCGACCCTGATACTTTATTGATAAGGATTTTTACTTGCATTATCTTTAGCAGTAACTACAGTTTCATATTAGAAATATGTTAAAATAGTAATTAAAGAGAAAAAGTGCATATAAAATTTTAATTATTTAGAAGTAAATTCCTTAAACAAACTTAAAACACTCATTCCTGATAGTTGTCTGTGAATCTTTAGAGGTGAAAATGAATGTAATTTGGAAAAATAAATGGTGACTTTATGCTCGTAAATGAATTCTCCTCCAAAGTCCTAGAATTGTAGAAAAATATCTCTTATTAAAAATAAATAAATAGATAAGTAAAAAGATAGATAGATAGATAGATAAGATAAAGCTACTGTAAATTTGTTGCTATTAAATTTGTTGTGATTTAATCTTGGTAAGCAGCTAAGCCCCACACAGACATTCACAGGACGGAGGAGAAAATTGAAAACATTAAAGGCGTCTGGGTTGAGATAAAAGCACCTTATAGGTTAAGCACAAGTTGCCCAAGCAAACAGAGAAAAATGATAAAATAATTTGCTCTTTCCTGTTAGCAGGGATGTGTTCAGCTATGTCCAGGAAAACAAGACTTTGTCACACTCAGTCACTTGGAAAACAAATGCTGTAACTTACAGTGTCCCCCCACTTCCATCCTTTTTCCCAACTCTGTATGCTGAGCATGATGCCATATGATCTGGGACATCCCTTTGGTCAGCTGAGGTCAGCTGTCGTGAGGCTGTCAACTTGTGAGGGCTATGTCCCCTCACAAGTTCTTGTGTACACCCAGTGTGAGAAACAGAGGACACCTGAATGATGTTCAAGTGGTGCTCATTGATGGCTTAAATATTCTTGTGTTATCAAAAGTGTTTTCCACACAAATCCAAAACACAGCCCCGTGAAAGCCACTATGAAAAAAAATAACTCTACCCCAGTCCAAGCCAGAGAAAGATTTCATAGTAAATAAAGTACTATTTCTTTCATTATATCAATGATTATAACCTTGATGTTATCATTACAAACATGAATAATCACACATATAATGACTATGCCTTGTACTAAGCTACTCAAACCAATAGTTATTTGCATACTGAGCCATATAAGAGCAACAAAATATTCCAAAATTAGTTCTGTAACACTCTCATACCATAAAAATACTGTCAGATTTAATAAGTATTACAATCCAGCACATTCTCCTGACCCAATGCATTCATTTTTATCACAGACCTTTCCTTCTTTTATTTAATCTTCTATCTATTTTATATTCCATGTTAACATGGTAGAAATAAGTGACACAATCTTCTTTATCCACATCCCCATTCTTGCCACTGACCTGTAGATTTCTAGGTAAGGGCATGGTAATTTAAATTTCTTAAAGGGCATTTGTCTCCTCTTTTTCTTCCGTTCACTTATATATTTGTTACTCCTTTTTTTCTGCTGTTCTTCACATTGCTCACTTAGCTTTGCTGTCATTCAAAAAAACCCCTAACAAAACCCCATAAAATGTTTGGCTAGAAATGTCTCATCAAGAAATCCATTTACTGCCAGGTGCAACTCTTTCTGTTCATTGAAAAAAAGTTAAACCATTTCAGTGTGCTCTTTTTTTGGTTTCAATTTCTAGTGTATGAGAAAGAATAATAGTAATAAACAAAAAATCCAACCACTCTTTATACCTTGAAACACAAGACCAAACCCTCCATTCTGTATAGTTAGTTACATTTGTTAAGTGGTGTATGGTGGAGTGTTTAGTGAAGAGAAAACTCTTCTGTTGAGCTGTGCAAGTGGAGACACAAGGATTAGTTATCCTAATGTCACCAAGACCATTAGAAGCACCTTGTGCCAACAAGAATCCTTTTGATACATAACTTTTACAATACTTTTTGTTGTCATCTTGGCCAAAACCCACCCTGGCATCCCACCAACAGGAAGTCAAGGTCATACTTGGCCACCCACAGCCTTGCTGAAGGAACAGGAGAGACCTGCACACCTTTTGCCATCCCTTGAAAAATTACAGTAGAATACAGCTGTCTTCTACATCTCCTCACTGGAACAGGACTCTTTCTATCCTCCCTAATATAGGGCTGCCAAGACTGTATTGAGTGCAAACAGGGTAGGCCACAAGGGAAGACTGAAATTTATTCATATGCAAGAAAGAAAGAATAATGAGAACCACAGGAACTCTTAACATAATTACATAACGTCCAGCAGAGACAGCAAAATATGAAAACTAATTTCAGAACAAAAGCTATAAACCTTAATATGATCTTACAAAAACCTAGGAAACAAAGTAATTCCTCACTTCCATGATTTTCAATAGGGAAATAATACTTCAGAGCAATTAAGTTCTCAGATGTTTATCTAGAGCTTATTACTTTAGATGTTTCAGTCCAGATGCTGAAAAGAAAGCATCTAAAGGCAAGACAGGTAATGGATATGTGGGTTTTTTGCCAGCTAAAGGAGCATTCTTCAGTCTGGAACTCCTTTTGCCTGGATGAAGGGGTTGAGGAGGAAAAGAGATCCAGTAGTTTAGACTGTGGATTCATTATTTCTGTTTTCTCTTCTGCCTTGCAGCATCATAGTGCCTGTGTCTCTCCTTCTGCTGCATACAGTCTGGGAAGAGAATAATGCAGATGCAAAAAAGCAGTGGGGCTTGCCAGGAGGAAATGATGATACCTGACTAAAGCCAAAATTGGTGACTCCTACTATTCTGATGCAATAAATGCAGATGCTTCTTTTTCAAATTTGCAGGGAAGACACTCCCAGTGCAGACACAGTCAGCTGCACAGATCAATGCAGAGTACTGACATTTACTGACATTCAAATAAACATGCACATCCCTTATATAAATATGGGGGGAAAAAAAGAGGTGTCTCAGCCCTGTATCTCATTTCCAACTGAAAATTCACTGCTGGTGTGTATACACCTTCACCCTCTAGACTCATAAAATCCCACACGTTCCTCTAAATATTCACATTGCCTTCATGTCTACCTAATAACTTGTGTCTGGATTGCAGGACCCTTATCAAGTCGCCAAATCAGAACTCAACTATTTTGAGGAGCAGATGTCTTACTCACCAGTTAGTCTACTTCAAAGCTATTGGAAACACATATAACTCTTCCCATATATCCTGAATACAGACCAAGATCACTTTAAAATGTATCCTGGGCTCATCCAAAGCCCCATGGGCAGCAGGGCAGGGAGGGGATTCTGCCCCTCTGCCCTGCTCTGCTGAGACCCCACCTGCAGGGCTGCATCCAGCTCTGGGGTCCCAGCACAGCAAGGACAGGGACCTGCTGGAGCCAGGCCAGAGGAGGCACCAAGGTGATCAGAGGGATGGAGCAGCTCTGCTGTGAGGAAAGGCTGAGAGAATTGGAATTGTTCAGCCAGGAAAAGAGAAGTCTTTGGGGTGACCTAATTGCATCCTTCCAGTGCCTGAAGGGAGCCCACAGGAAAGATGGAGAGAGACTTAGGGCCTGGAGTGACAGGACAAAGAGGAAGTACTTCAAACTCAGAATAGGTTTTGCTTAGAAATAATTTCTTTTCTGTGAGTGGTGAGGCACTGGCACAGGTTTCCCAGAGAAGTTGTGGCTGCTCCATCCCTGGAAGTGTTCAAGGTCAGGTTGGATGTAGCTCACTAGTGGACAGTGTCCCTGCCCATGGCAGAGGAATCAGAACCAGATGATCTTTAAGGTCTCTTCCAACCCAGGCCATTTTGTGATTCTGTGATTTAGTAAATAGAGTTTAAGCAGATGAGATGAACTAAGGTGATCAGGCACAGGGCTGAGCCAAAGAGATGCACACCCAACAGCTTGTTCACTTGCCACTGTCCCTGTCTGTCCCCCATTTTCTCCATTATTTTGTTGTTCTTCCCCTACCCACCTCAATCCCTTGTTTTCTCAAACTTTGCCTTATGCCAAAGAAATTAGGGGCCCACTGGATCTCATTTTGCATCAATTGTACCTTCACTTTGTTGCTTTCAAACTACCACTTGGGCAATCTTGGACTTTATTAAAGCTCCTGTGGCAGAGCCAAGGGTAGCAACAGCCCTCAGTGACCCCAAGATAAGAAGGAGTTGGACCAGAGCTGGGGCCAGATCTGGGCAAAAGCTGCTGATGAGCCCAGAGCTGTGGTGCAGCTCCTGGATCCTGGTCAGGAAAGGTCAGCAGGGCTGTGAGGAAAAGGCAGAGCTGGCTGCATCCTTTGGCAGGGCCCCTCCTGTCATAGCACCTCTGGAGTTTCAGTACTGGGTGTAGAACAGCTACTGAACCAAAACATTAATTTTCCAAGGTTTAGCATATTTCTATTGAATTTTCATAGTGAAACACAGCAAATTGTTGGAAATTTTTAAATGGCCTGCAAAGCTTTAAATTTTTGAGATGGCAATAAAACTATCATTTCCATTTCTCAGCTGGATTAATAACACACACACACACAGAGGTGCACAAAAACAGACTTAAAAAGTCATAAGGGTAAACAGCATAAACCTTATTTTGATAACAAAAGAATACATAATATAATCTCTTCTCATAAAGCTATCCCCTCTGGTCTGTATGCTTGTGTAAGACTATGAAGAAATAATTCAAATAGCAGCATGGTATTCACACACCCTAAAACATATTCAAATATTAAATTGATTTGCAAATATGACTGCATGAGAGGTCCAAGGTCTGAAAAATCTACCTGCTGTGAAAAATTAAGATAGAACAGTCAATTTTATTTCTGCAATAGTATGTAATGAAACAACTCTTATGGTACACTGAAACTGGATACATTTGGAACTACATAGATTTTTGGGAACAAAGAAAGGTGTTTACAAGGGTACTAAAACACACACACACACAAAACACAAGACACTTAATTGAGAAATAATAACATGATTAAATATTTAAAATTAATGTTCATTTCA
>WBNO01012423.1:650-31265 GCA_013400575.1 Peucedramus taeniatus | reverse complement strand
GGAAAGGAAAGGAAAGGAAAGGAAAGGAAAGGAAAGGAAAGGAAAGGAAAGGAAAGGAGAAAGGAGAAAGGAGAAAGGAGAAAGGAGAAAGGAGAAAGGAAAAAGGAAAAAGGAAAAAGGAAAAAGGAAAGGAAAGGAAAAAGGAAAAAGGAAAAAGGAAAGGAAAATAGTAGCTCTAATAGTTGGATCCTCATTGCCATCATGGTAATTAATCTGAAAGCTTGAAGTTGGATAGGCTCCTTACCCCTCAAAGATTTTAAACAGAAGTTAATTTTACACAGTGAGAAATCATGAACAGTTGTGTTCAGTAATATATAGAATATTGCCTGGCACAATCACCAGTGATTGCTTCTTGATTTATAATCTATCATGAAGAAAAGATGATGTCTTCTGCCCTCCTCATATCTTAGTGCTTCATCCACATTTTCTAGTCTTCTTGTCTACTCATACTCACTTGGAATATTTCTTGACTACTCACAACTCTAAACCCCAAATATAAAAGGCTTAAAAGAAAACCCACCTGAAAAAGCATGCATCCCAGTCCTCTACCTGTTTTTTTTTAATTGGCACACAGTGAAAAGGAATGGTCTGCAAACAGAAAATGATCCACCAGCATTTTGTTGTTTTTTTTGCTAAGTTGGAAAGGTGAACAATATTGAGACTCTCCAGCTATGGGCTTATGAAATGAAAATCAATAGGACTGTCAAGTGTCATTGAGTGACTGACTACAATGACCATGATTGTCCACATGATTTCCATCAGACTTCATGGGCAATATTGATATACGATTATGGATTCTTTTTTAAATTTTGTTGTTTGCTACAAAACCATAAGAATGATCCTACCACTTATAACACACTGGATGGTTCAGTGGAAGCCTGAGGCAGCTGAAGTCCTATCAGCTACAAAACTGTGCTTGAACAGTACTCCTCTTTGTGTTGCATTTTGCTGTAACATCAATCTTATAAATATTACAGCCAGCTGTCTACCTTTAATCTATGGATTTTGCAGGACTAAAAGCAAATAAAAATTATTTCAAAACTTTATTGCTTTATAAAATTAATTTTTATTTATTCTGTAGCCAGTTTTGTGTTGATGCTGGAGTTACAGAAGAGTATAAAGGAGTTAAGTGAGTTGAGATCTCTCTATTATATGTCGGTTTGTGTGCAGTTTTGTGTTCTTGTTTGAACAGAAAATGTACTTCATAAGTACTTTTATTTTTAAATAAATTATAGAAATATACAGTAGGCTGATAAAAGGCAAGAAATAAAATTCTATATTATAGTAAAAGCATCAGTATGTGAGGCTTTGTTGCCTCTTAGTGGCTTCCTTGCTTTTAGCCCCTGGTGGGCAACACATTGTGATCAGACAAAAACTCTTAATCAGAATTATTTTTTACAGAATCTAAAAGCTAAAACTACCACTAGTACAGAATAGGGTAGGACAGTGCACTATATCAAAGTAATTAAAATAAAGCAATTATGTTAAGGCTAGCAATAAGAAACAATTATTAAGTAGCAATTGATGTAACTCACCCATACCAAATCTTGCTTGGCAGGTCTCTCTCGAAGGCATGAGAAGTAACCCTGTTGGGTGTCTCCTTACTCAAGTGACCAATCTTCACACATTTCAAGAAGGAATATGTTCTAAGAACCTCCTCATATGAAGTGGACTGGACTTAAATAGTATAAAGTGGTTGACTGTCAATCATATCTCCAGGTCAGCTTAGCACCTTATCTGCCAAGTCTTTGCCTCACTATCAGGATGTTGATTTGGGATTGCTGAGCCATACTGAGTTTTAGCATAATTCAACACCACAATCTGCATGTGTTGCCTCCTTTCAGCCCATCACTGACAGCTTTGCAAACAGGATATTTTCCAACTTGTTGCCTTCCCATCCAAAGTATCAGGGAACTGTCATCCCACACCCTGGACAACACAGGGTGTTCTGTTTTTCTACCCTGTTTGCAGCACTTCTGGTCACTAGAGTTCCTTAGGGTCTTTTGTGGCTGTGGACGTTAATATAATGTGAGAAAGCACATTTTACTTCTCATTTTGCTTTTCATTTTACTGACAGAAAAGTGACAGTAGTCTTCAAGTTGAAGGGCAAAGTGTATCACAAGGCAATTTTCTACAAGCAGGTCTGAAAAAAACACACTAACCTACAGTCAGTATATTTTTTGGCCAACTACCAGTAGTTAGCTACTTAAACTCACTTCAGAGCATCACAAAAAAAAAAAAAAAAAACATGGGAAAATGAAATTTTGAGGATGTCCTGTTGTCTTCAACATGATTAATTAAAAATTGAGGAAGACATACTGTAATATATTCCACTATGCAAGACTGAAGTAAAAATTAAATTATGTAACCCAGTATGTGAATCAGAAAAAAGCAGAAAAATACATAGAGATCTAGAAATAATCTAGAGAAATAAAGTTTACACAGAATGGATGGCATAGAATAGATCTAGAATCATACAATTTTTTATGGTCAGATAACATTGCAAAAACATTAGGATCACTGTTCAACTCAGAAAGTGGAACAAATGTTTAATATATAATGCTATTCCATGACATAATAGAAAAGTTACTTCCTTTCAAAGACAGGATGATAGCTAAAGAGGTTGGATTTTTTCCACAGTTTACCAATTAATCAATGTTCATTTCATGTGCTAATGTTGACCTTTTCAGTCATTCACAAAGAAAACTCTGAGATCTAATGAAAAAACAAAAAAGCTTATCTATATAATCTCTTATACTCCAAATTTAGCACAGAAACATGAAATATGTCAAATGCCAAAATATCTCAGTATCTGTAATCTAATTTCTGTCTCTCAGAATTTCCACTAAGTTCAGCACCTGAGTAGTATGCGTTCAAAATAACAATAATAAAGTGTAATATTTTCAAGGCATAAAATCATAAAATGGATCTATTTTGATTGGAAGAATCTCAAAGAACATCTCATTTCAACCCCCTGCCATGGGCAGGGACACCTTCCACTAGACCAGGTTGCTCAGAGCCCCATCCAGCCTGGCCTTGAACACTGCCAGGGATGGGGCAGCCACAGCTTCTCTGGGCAAACTCTTCTTCCTAAAAGGCAACCTAAATCTTATGAAACATAAAGTGTTTTTCTTTACAATATTTTATTTTGAATGTTTACAATCCTTAATTTTTTTCTAGATTTTCCAGAAATCTAGATTTTTCTAGAAATGTAGCACAGTTTCTGCATCTGTGATGATAAATTTAGCAGAAACAACAAACAAATACTGCCACCCCAGGAATTTGGCAGAGATAATGCTGGGTTAAATGGGCTAAAGGAGCTGTAAACCTAAAATAATTTCTTACATCCTTTACAGGATAATTATGTTTATTTTAGGTATTTTTTGCAGGACAAAAGCAAGGCAAAAATAAATAAAACAATCTCTACATTTCATACATAGAGAAGGTACTATTCTAACCTTGTCCAGATCACATTTATATGTCATCATTATGTTTACTTTAAAATGAAAGAAGCAGTGGGACATTATTTTTCCTTCATCATATGCTGCATTTATGATCAATAAAAAATATTTTCCTGGTAATAAAAGTAGAATTTCCAGTTGACTGTGTTCACGCACCAAAAGTATCTGAAAAACTGTTTCCTGTACACAGTAAATACTTACCCAAGCCTTTCAAAATGAACTTTTTAAATTTGTCACTGTTAGTTTCATCAAGTTCATTAATCACTTTGTTGTTTTTTCTAGATTCAGTCTAATATTGTCAATGTTTCTTTCTGGTGTTAGGAACATCAGAAAGTAAGAAATTGTTATGAGCATTATTTATTGAATCTTCACTGGAGCACAATAAAGCTGTCTGTGACACAGTAATATATTTTTCTAATTTTTTAAATTTATTTTTAAAACACAGGTAATTTTTCCACCAAAAATATTTTGCAAGTAAAGAAGTCTTGATAATTATCTACTGAAAATTTAAAGTTTTTGAAAGATATAACTGCTAACAGTATAATGCAATGATGATGAACTTATGACATTTGAATCAAAATCAGCAAGTGAATTCAATACATTGTGAATAATTAATTTACTTTTTTTTTCCTCTTCCCAGGTAGCATTTTCAGTGTTGCTGAAGTAGCTTCCTCTCTTAGAAAAATATGCAATTAGAAAAAATATTTAAGAAGTAACTGAGGAGTGATGGGTTATAGAAAAGCAAATAGTTTGTAAACTTATTCTTTAAGAAAAGCATACTTTTCTTCTCAATGCGACAAAATAAGTTCAGCATTATTCAGTCTTTTGGAAGAACCAAGCATTTGATAGTAAAAAAAAAAGACAATGATAAGGATTTTCTGTATTTGTATTCAAGTTTTCCATATGGTAAATGTTCAGAAGTTTGGATGTAGAAGTTATAGTGAAAATTTCAGAAGTTCATGAACTTTAAAATTTGAAAAACAGGTATTTATATCTCTAGGGGAAAATAAATACCTTTTAAAGCAGACTACTTGCCATTGAACAGGAAGACAAAAGTCTTACTTTTGCATTTCTTTGGTTAAGTATGCTAATATCTGCCTTTCTTGTCAAACCTAGTAATTGTGTGCACTTTTATGACTGGTAAATTTATCAGTTGTTGCTTTTCTTTTCCTCAGGTATACATTTTTCATTCTCAGTACTCTGAGAACATATTTTTCCCTCAGAGTCTGTATGCTCCTTCCAAACTCACATGAAATTTAATGACAATTTTTGCAAAAGCTTGAGGAATCTTTTCCTGTATCATAGGTATGTTGTGAATTTCTGAAAAAAGCATTCAGATGTCCCTATTGTATAGATTTCAACGGAAATTTAAGCCTGTAGGTTGGAGTTAGGCATTAAATATAATTATTTGTTGGTCTACAAATATAAGTAATTCCAAAATAAGGTATAATTGACATTAAAAATCAATTAAATCCAAAATTAAAAATAATAAGATAAATAACTTGAATAATATATTATTGCTGTAGCAGTGCAATTATACATGTGACAGAGTTAAAAAGAAACTTTAAAGGATAGTTTGAAGACTAAATTTGAAGCCATATCCTCATTAGTTTCATATTTTCAAGAAAAGTCTTTTTATAACTGTCAAGGTTTTAAGTAAAATCCTGGAAACAAATTTCAAATATTAAATTCTATTATTTTGCACTACAGAACTTATATGGATTTCAAATAGAGTTGCCATTTCACTTTAAACATATAATATTTTGTTACTGTGATATTCATTAGGAAACAAAAAAATTTAAACTGGTCAACAACAAATATGTGGGTATGTAAATAAGATTTATTTCTACACATACAGAATATTTATATAAAAGTTGCTGCTGATGTTTTACACATATGGTTTATGTGCTCATTTTAAAATATAATGAAAGAGTGTAAATTTAAGAAAATAAAAGCAAAAACATGTATAATAAATTATAGACCCCTAGGAAATTTTATTCTCTAACACAAAGTACTTGAGATTTTAAACTCTTTTTTTTTATTACGGTTTCAGCCTATGTCTAGTTAAAGAAAAATATATTAGAATGTTTTGCTTTTGTTTGACTTTTCTCTTTAAGCCATAATAATATTACAGAGTAAAGCACACTCAAAAAATAGTAGATACTGTGACTATTCATTGTTACAGGTCCCTGCATCTTCTGGAAATTATTCCATAAGGATGCAGTGTTATTCCCTGTCAATATGATATGTACAGATACTAGATTAAAACTAGTTTAATTCATACAGGTTTTTCTGAAGACTCCATTCTACATCACTGAATAAGTGTTTAATTTGCCATAAGAGATTTTATACCGGCAAATTTGGTTGCATTTCTACTCCAACACTTTGAGTGATGCTATTTCTTCTTTTCTAACCCACAGGTAAATCTAACATAATTTGACTCCATACAGAAAGAGACTTCATTTTAAAGCAATAAATTAGAAAATCAGGAAGCTTATCTAAACAATTTCCAGCAAAAAAATGCAGCTATTAATTGGGTTAGCAAACTAATCCAGAACTAATTTACAGCATTCAGAGCTCTTATACTCATTTGATCAATATCAAAAGACACAATTAATATCAGCAGGAATAACAGGACCAACAGGCAGTAAATCTTGCGAGATTGTGTGAATTCTGTGCTAGGAAAAAAAAACCCAACCAAAAAAAAAAAAAAAGAACTCTTCTCATCTCTTCATCTCTGTGGTTGCTGATCAATAAAAGTTAATGTCCTGGTGCTGTATTCACTACAGAGCTATTCAGAGAGATAGCTCTTTACAGTTCTTCAAGGACATTTCATGGCAGTCTAAATACTTATATCCTATTTAATTTGCCATGGCTCAGAGCTGAGAGTAGCACTTACATTGACAGTGTTAGCAAGAAGGAAGCCTCAGTCTACATACCATAAAACACCTTTGTGGAGAATGGTGAGGGCTTCAATAAGAAGCTTTCTTGTTAACACCTGATCGGATGAAAACACATGCAGCACATATTGTGCTACAGTTTAGAGAAGAATGCTTGCAGTCTTTTCTTTCTGTTTTGGAAATTTTAGTGGGAAAGAAACTGTGGAATTTCTTGATTTAGCTTTAATAATTGCCTTGAAAACTTGATTACACAAAGTGAGTTGGAAGACAGAAGCCCTTCAGGAAGTGATACTCTGAGAATTTTCATTTCCTCTTCAGGTTCACTGCTGGATGTGAAAAGGACTTTGAGATTACTTTTACCATTAAACTGAGAACTCCTTAGGATTAAATTAGAAAATATCCATATTCATTAAAGTATCCCCATATTCTAAATATGGTGGGTATAGATTTCATGTGCCTTTTTGATGAGGATCAGGGCTTTGAGCCTGTTTGAAGTCTTTAAGTACATAAATAAAATTTATGTCAAGAAGTACTTTATATCCTTAAGTATTTTAAATCAATACCCATATTTTTATATCTACAAATGCTGCATGTCAACATAATGAAACAAATTACATAAAACTTCATCAGATATGATCAAGGTAAAAATGCTTGTGACAGCTGGTTTAAGTGATTTCTCCTGATTCAGAATATATTATTTCATGAGCAAATGATGCCATAAATACTACTGAAGTTAAATTGGAGTGTGACAAAGATTTGCAGACAGCTATTCTGGAACTTTAAGATGTACCTTTTTCCCAAAACTATTTTTCACTGCAGATCTTTCAGAGCTTACATTGTCTGTTTACTTCATGGACAGGTTCTCACTCTTTCATCTCTCTCCTTTCTGTTCTCCTCTCTGCATGTCTCCTCCCACTCTGGTGGCCAGATCACACTTTCCACAGTATAGCTCTCCATTACTGAATGCAAAAATGAATAATAGCAAATATATTGCCAGATGTTCTTCATTCTTATTTTTCTTTTTTATTTTATTTGGAAAGCAAAAAACCTCACCAACAGGTCTTCTCATAGAGGCAGCAAGGCCTTTAGGTGTGAAGGACATTGATTTAAGGGTTTTTTTGACTGGGAATGTACGTATCAAGGGGTTTGCTGGTTTTGGCTTTTGTGATTCAGAAGCCATAATTAACATCGCAGTTACCTGATATTTAATATAATTGAAAAATTAAAATGTAACAAAAATATATTAATTTTGACCCAAAGCAAGTTACAGGAAGTAATCAGATATTTTATGCTATATTTTCCATAAACTTACTAACCCAGAAGAGCACTGTGGGGTTTTTTTTATTTTTCAGTAATTAAGTTCCACCACAGGTCTTTTCAAATCATGAGCAGAATTCAGATGCTGATAGACCCAATTCAACAGGGACGATTTTTCAATGCAACAGCAATCAGATGGTTGCTAGAAACTAAGACGTGATGCACATTCCCCAATCTCTGAGAGCTAGACCTTACTAAATATTAATATTTTATCACATAATGCTTTTCATATAAAATACCTTAAGCTATAAAATAGCTTAAAAATTAGTTATTCTGTGAGCTTTTTGCTTGAAATTTGTTGATGTTTCAACTTCATTTTTGGAGCAGACTGGAACCTCTTTTTTCATTTAAATCTGATTCTTCATTTTCAACCAAAGAAGTGCTTCTCTTGTCATAGGTGACAGGAAGTGGCCAATTATTCATGATACAAAGAAATAAAAATGTATACATACTGACAGTATGGCAATAAGCACAGTTATTTGCAAGGAAATTACTAATGGACTATCTTAATAAATTAGTTTAATAAAATTGTCCTTGGTTAGATTTCACTGTTTACATCAGAAAAAAACACAAGTTTTAAAATCCCTTCTCAATCACTGTTCCATATTTCTAATGACAGTAGTTTCAATAACTTTTAAGTTGATAGACTGGAATTATATTATTTCTCATGGTAAATTAAGCCACTAGAATTATATAATTAGAAATTATAATAATTACAGACCCTTGCAAGCATAAAGAATAAATAGGATCCCTATTATATCCTATTATTGTATTTTGGGAAGGCAAAAACTGAAATTTATTTCTTTATTTTGTTATAAACACAATAAAACACAGTTTCCATCCTTTCTAGCTTATCTCTATTTTAATGACTGCTTTATCTCACCCATCCCACGAAAATGCGATGGTAGCCTGTTTATACAGTGACAAAAACCCCAAGGTTTTGCATTGAAGTTTCTAGTATAAATTGTCATTGATTGGAACTGAAAACTATTGTTTTCTAGCACATGATTGTCAATAATAAAATAATTACACAAACAAATAAATGTGCTTTATTTAAAATGTGCATTATGCACATATGTGCATTATTAAAAATAATGTGTGTTCCAATAAATGTGGAATTTTGTTTGGATTTTTTTAACATAATGGGTCACTTTTTAGACTTTCAATTCCATTACAACTCTTATGGTGTCATAATCAAAAAGATACTGACTCTTAAAGCAATTTGGGTGGTAACAGACTCAGAAATGTAACCAGAAATATGCCCTTATTCTACTACTAAAACTTGATAGAAGTGATAGTGGAAGCAGTATATTTAATTCTAAAGAAAGTTAATGTTTTTTCTCCTACATTTAACCCATGGCCCATCCCATGCATTGTGAATGGTATCTCTATGACATTAAGTTGCAGGGTGAAGAAGCAAGACAGAGAGAACAGGAGGCAGACTAAAATAAACAGTAAAATAAACAGGGTATCACATATATTTCTCAGTCATGCAAAGAATTATTGGATTTCTATTTTTAACCTGACTGCCAAAAACCAAAATCACACAGAGAAAACTGAAGGCCTCTCCTTCGCGTCTGTATTTATGCACCTTTCCACCACGCATCCTCTGGATGCTTCAGGATATAGATGTGATGCCAGTTTTTGCTGTCATTGTCAACGTTCTCTCTTTCACAGAGGATGACACAAGACATTTAGAAGACTCTACATTTCATAAAATCACAACTGTACCACAGTGTTTTTTTAAAAAAGAAGATGGTTTTTCTAATGTAGCTCTGTGTAATTCCATCCATCTAAACACTGCTTTTACAAAGATTGTAGGTTACTTTCTAATGTGGAAAAAAAAAAGAGGAGTTTTATCCAAATCTCATCTAACTCAGCAAATCAAAGGTACTGATTTTTGGGAGATTCTCTCTTTTCTTCAATGTTTTATCTTTATGCCTGGCCTTCAGTACATTTTGAAACATCTGTACATGGCAGGTAAAACAGAACAGGCTTCTGGCATAAACCAATTTTATGACAACTTTCAGCCTGAGTTGAAATCACCTCTATTAGCAATCTTCTCAAATGTTAGAACAAAAAGAAGAAATATACAACCAAACAAAGCATTTAAAAGTACAGAAAATATTGCTGGGATTTATTGGTCACATCAGCCTTCCACCTGTGTTGGGCTTCCTCCCACTTTGTGTTAATCTAGCTAGTGGTTATAAGGACAAAAGTGTATTTTTGGTAAGGGCCAGAGACTTTGAACAATAAGTCAGAACACTTACCAAAATTAGAGGAGCGATAAATGATGAGCTGTGGAAAATAAAGAGGCTGAACATAAACTCATACTTGACAGGCGAGTTATAGTCATTGTGTTCATGACTTCAGTGCAATTTTGTGAGTGATAAAAGGAAATAGTTCTGGCATGATTGAAATTACAAGAACATCTGCCACAAAGAAACAAAACAAAACAAAACAAAAAAACCACCAAACCCAACAAGGCCTTCAAATATGTCTTTTTTTAGAAGACTGTAGTTAAGTTACTGAATAGGACTTGATCGGTACATAGACTTTGTGCTAATATTCATTGCAGATGTAAGCCTAACTCATAATTAGCCATTCATAAATTTAGATTTATACATACTAGTTTAGTCATTCCTGCTAATCCGTAGCTGGGTTTTGAATTCAGGTGGCAAACAGCACACTGTGCCAGCTTTGGCATTGTGTAGCTATGATCTCTTTCAGAATGACATATTAGCTTTTTGCATGTATTAACACCAAGCAGCTCCTTAAAAATTAATTTCATTTTAAATAATATTTGGTTGGTAAATATATTGATTAAATATCACCAGGTGAACGCCCAGCAGAATGACTTCTTATGAATAGTGTGCTAGATCACAGAATGATAGAATGGGCTGGAAGGGACCTCAAAATTATCTTGTTCCACCCCCTTGCCATGGGCAGGGACACCTTCCCCTAAACCAGGTTGCTCTGAGCCCCAAGCAGCCTGGCCTTGAACACTTCCAGGGATGGAAAGTGTTCTTCTGGGAAGCTTCTCTGGGCAACCTGTGCCAGGGCTCCACCACCCTCACAGGGAAGAATTTTCTCCCTAATATTTGTGTAAACCTAGTCTGTGTCAGTTTGAAGTCATTCCCCCTTTGTCCTGTCACTACATGCTCTCGTAAATTCATTTTGCATATGCAGTATGGAAAGCTAACTTACAAAGAAAATGTCTTTAAATATTCGTTGTTGTTACTTGGGACACTATAGATATTGTGCATTTTTCTACATACTTTAATAAAATATATCAGAAATTGTGATGATTATAATTCCAGGTCTTTGACTTAGTTTAAAAGTCTCTCATAGAAATGATATATTTATGTATTTTTATATATATATATTAGATATAGATATAGATTATATATATGTAATATATATATTAATGCTAACAAAAATTGCAAATAATTTATCTTCAGATAAAAGTATTTTAAAATGTTTCTTATAAACCTTCTATTTATAGGATTGGAAAGTATTAAAGATAACAAGCCTTGGCACAGATACTAAATGACTGCGTGGAGTTAACACCTTTGGATTGGAAACAAGACTCAAAACCCGATTTTGGCATGCTGAGCAAGCAGAATGCAGCAAAAGGGGAACCTAGGCATAATACTGCAAAGTTAATTTCTTTTTTTTTTTTTTGAGGGGGGAGGTGGGGGAAAGAAAAGAGCATAGAACAGAAGATGCCAAAGAAATTAAAGTCACATTAACTTTGATTTACATGTGTGTGAGATTTTGAAGAGTTACAGACAGGAAAACAGGATCAGGGAAAAAAAAAGAAAAATATAGAAAAATACAAAAAATTGCAACAACATTTTAGAAATGTTACCCTTCCAGACCATTACAAATAGATTTTTAATCACCCTCTTCTTCTAGAACTAAAAATAATTTTGTTTATAGAACCAATCTAAATGTCAATCATTCATGTAATAGTATGCCACATAGTATATTATTAGATAAACAGGGGAAAAACAGGAATTGGTAAGAAGGTGAAGAAGATGCCAGCAAAAAGTGCCAACAAGCTGACAGGAGAGCTCTGATAAAAGATGGAGATTATTAGTATAGTTTCCCAAGAGGTTTCCCTGATCTATTTCAGATTTTTATTTAGTGTCTTTGGCTAAAAAAATACATGCAGAATATGTGTATGTGTGTGTTGTTTGTCTGTTTGGTCTCTCCCATCTCCTGCACAGAGGCAGAATGTGCCAATAGGAAGCACCATAAATACCCTGCAGGATCACAGGACAAACTTAAATCTGATATTCTGGGACATTGAGTCCTGGAGTAACAGCAATGCAACAGTGTGTAAACTACCAGGGTGTGCATTTATACACTGAAACTAACAACAGGAATTTCTGATCTATGATGAATACTCACCATGTAGAAGTGACAGATGACAGAGATTTAGTATACTGCTTCATCCCAAAATGATTATAAAATATCAATGCATTGCAATAGCATAGGTGAATTTAATCTTATAATGCATCAGAAGGTAATTTTCTAGTTTAAATCCTTGGAGTGGGAATTAGAAAATTTTGCTTAAGTACTTCTGAGTCTATGCTACGGGATGAAAACACAGGCAGATAAATAATCGGAGGGAGTTTAGGTGTTTTTTTTTTTTTTTTNNNNTTTTTTTTTTTTTTTTTAAGGTAAATACTGCTTTTTAACCAAAAGAAAAAAATTAGTCTGTGTTCATTTCTTAGTACATCACTTGGTAACCACTGGGCTCAGGTGTCCCAGCTGTGTCCCTTCCCAGCTCCCTTTGCACTCCCAGCCTACTCGCTGGTGGAATGGGATGAGGGGCAGCAAAGGTGTTGGCTCTCTACAAGTTATAACAAAAACATCCTCTGGTTATCAGCACTGCTTTCATCACAAATCCAAAGGACAGCCCCAAACTAGTTACTTTGGTTAAAATTAACTATATCCCAGCCAAAACCAGCACATAAAAAGCCAGCATTTTTTTCCTTTTGACTTTCTAAATGTGATAAATTAAGTGGTAGCACCAGAGTGGGATTAAAGAAAATCTAAAACAAAAAAATAGACTTTTTTTTTAATTTTATTTAAGAAGGCAGAAAAAGAAAGAAGAAGATGCAACTTTTAAGACTCCATCATGTTTCACATATATGGTACCCCATATTGGTCATTTTTATATTCTGTGACAGGTAGGTGAAACAATATAATGCTCACTAGCAATCCTTACATGAAATAGCTGATTTAAAAGCTTTTAGAATAGACTAAAATGGCATGATGACCACAGCTGAGTTGCTACATCAAATAATTGCTTGTCTAGCTGGAAATATGGGATTTGAATTAATTTTGTCTTACCTTGTAGTCATTTGGATCTCATCCAATAAAATATCTGTGCTAGACCAAAGTGTTTCCAACTTTAAACGGTAGGAGTGGGAGCCCAGGGATCATAGTTAACTTTGATGTCCTGCTAGTCAAAGTAAAAATGGTGGGTGTCAAACCATTTCACCAATTCCATTGTAATAAAACAGGAAGTTGTAATTTTGAATGGAAATGGCACAAAACAGTATCAATTTCACTAATGAAGGTCTTGTTCTGCCACCTATCGATGATGAGTTGACCACCTCTCAACACAAAATGCTCTGGTTTTGTGCAGTCTAGCCTCCCATCACATCATGCAGCATCGAGCTAATTGTCTTTGAGAAGCCTTCAGTTTACTAGGTTTCCATGGCAATCAAGTTATAATCTCCTAAAATAATGTATGAGTTTTGTCTTAAATATCTAATTTCAATAGAGCTACTTTCATTATCCTTAATTAAGTTACAATCTTATAACACTTTACCAATTATATTTCTTATCAACTTTGTCCAGAATTTGTGTCATGCTAACTAGCTTAAATATTGCTTAAATCATCTTACATTTATTTTGAAATATGAGGATTAACTTCTTCTGCACAGTTGGAGTATTTCCAATGATTTTAAACATATCTATAGATGCAATATGTGTCACAGAGCGTGTTTGGGCTGGTTTTATAAATCATTTCAGGTCTAGCTGGGGGCACTTCTTTAATTTCATCATTAAGTTACTGTTTATTATCTTTATAGATAGTTACAAATTAACTTGTTTTCATAACAAAACACTAAAATTTGTTATTAAACAGACTTTTCTGAGAGGTTAATTGGAAGGAAGGAGTGTTAAGTTGCATTATACTTTGCAATAGTTAGAAAAAGTGTAACAGCAGACTGCAAAGCCATAGCTCAGGAAGAGAGTGATAAAGTTACATTTCACAAAGAAAGGGGTTTTTTTTCCAAGTGAATTCAAGCACAATGACACTTTTGTCATTTGTAGTTGTCTGTCTGCATGACCAAAAGACAGAGGTTCTGGAAAATGTTAAGGAAGCAAAATGAAAATTCTGATCAGACTACAGATTTCTACCATTTCTTTATATTGCTCTTAGAGAAATATACTGTATAATGTCAAAAAAAAATTGAACTGAGCAAAATCTCAATCTTATCTTCAAGAAGGGGAAAAAATAGGAAAAAGAAATAAAATAAACAGAAATTTCTTCTTTCAAAGGAAAATATATATTTACTTAGTTGCTTCCAATTTTCTGTATTCTGATATTTTTTCTGCTCTAACTAAAATTAGCCCCAAATCATAGCCATAATATTTTAAAACTAAATTGAAATAATTCCTATTATGCTGATATACCTCTACTCTAAACTCTTAGGCTACATATGAATGTCAGAGTTTTTGATATTAGAAATTTCAGTCTAGGTTTTATATATTACCAATATTATTATTTGATAATTTTTCTGTCAACCAAAAATAATAAAAATATGTGTATATGTATATATATAAATGACTAATTTGTTCAAAACTAGTAGAAAAGAGTTGGCCTTTTAAATAATTTATTTGTTCTGAGACTATTGTATTTGAGAAGGAGGAAATATAATAAATTTAGCAAAGATATATGCTGAAAAATAAGTTAAGGGAAAAAAAGATATTAAAAAATCTATGTCTCCCACATCCCCCTAACAATTTTTCATAGTAGATAAGGAAGTTATATAATCTATACAAATTCCCTCTTAATGACGCTGCTACTTAGATGTTGCAAGCCAGTGATGCTCCACTAAAAACACTTGAGCATCTGGCCCAAAAGTAGAAAAAATTTTCCAACTTTCTTGGAATTCTTTTCCCTTACTTGCCGCTTGTTCAGATTTATAAGCAAAAGGTGGGGATATATTGCACAGAAACCTGAGAGCTGGCCACTTGTGTTACAGAGCTCTGATTTTGAGCTCTATAATATGATTTCGAGTGACTGAATATGATTTCCATCACTGAATACTTTCTGGCTTATGAATACTGTGTTAAAATTTATATCACTTTGGAGTTCCAGTGGGAAAACTGTCAAAGGTAATGCTAGTGTGGACTGTGTATTGATGGATTTTGCACTTTCATCACATTAGCAATATTTCTGCAAGCATTTATCTTGCTGACAGTGACTTTGACAGTTAGAGACCCTCTGTTGCACTTTCATTAAAACATCAAGCTGTTTTTCCTACCTGGTGGTCTGGAGAAGCTGTGCATGTCTGACTTGTAAATTAAGACTCTGGAGAGAAAGTAACCTTGAGACTTCCCTGCCTTGCAGGCCCTCTCTTACTGCCTGCTGGTGGGGACAGTCATTTTTCTTAGTGCCAATGAGGGGTGTCTGCTTTTACTCTTCCACTTTGGAATTCCTTTTTCAAATCAAGTGAAATGTTAGAAGAATAAGGATTCACACCAACAGCATCAATTCAGCATCTTTTTATGTTGTAATGATGGTACTTTTTATGTTGTAATGGATGTGATTGTTTGTTCACAACAGAACAAACACATCCATTCTTTCAAGTTAAACATTTAGGAGAACATGTTGGACTATAAGAATCTAAAGAGGACTTGAAACTGTTTGCTGTGTTTTGCCTCCTTTTTTGATGCAAATACTAAACAATATCACTACTACATTTCATACTACATTTCAATAACCTATTTGATTTTTTTTCTCCCCAGCAAAAATCTGTGTCTTACTCATTTTCACCTGCCAAAACTAGAAAAATATATTGGCAATCAAGAACACCATGAGCCTAAGTTTCATTTTCCTTTTAATAATATTAGTTAAAGATAAATGAATGTCTGAAGAAAAAACTCTTAGCATCATATACACTTTTTCAAAATACAGCTAACAGAATATTCTTTTCAAAAATACATTTTGCATGGAACAGGTTGTGAATACTTTGGTAATTTATCAGGCATTGTAACTAGGATTTTATAAGAAAAAGTCATTTTTCTTCCAGTTGAGAGTATCCAGAGATGCTTCCAGTTGACAGTATGCAATAAAATAGATCTTGTGTGCATTTTTCCTAGATGTCTCAGTTTGTTCTACTACATGGGTTCATTGTTATAGAGAATTATCTATATCTGTTCAAGTGAGCCTGAAAACTTCTTTTTTCATTGAACTTTGCAACTGTTCTTCCATAAAGATATTAGGATGTGAAAGCATTAGTCAGTTATGCACTTCCTGATTTCTTTTAGAAATTCATATGTATTAAGAATATAAGACCTGTCTGAATCATTCTCATCTTCTTTTGTTACAAAAGTGTCAGCAATGAAAATCCTTTCCTTTGCACTGGCTGCTGCAGTTGGATGTTGACCAAAAATCAACAAAATTATTTTTAAAATTTAAAAAAAAAAATGGATTATGGCAAAGAATAGAGGAAAAAAAGATACAATAAAAGAAGTCATGAAGTTTTGCTCAGACCTCATCCACTACATTTACTCTGAGAGAGATATGACATCAAATTGAAACTCAGAACTGGATAGAGAAATCTCTCCAGCTATAGAATAAAAAAAATCTTTTAGAGAAAGAAGAAATAGGGAATATAGTATAGCAGATGTCTATGAATCAAGGGGCTATTAGCCAAAGAGAGGAATTAAAATGATTAGTCTGTTGTCACTAGCAGGACACAATTTGATGCAATCTACTGCAGTCCATAGAAAGAAAATAGATGATTGAACAAAAGAAGAAAGGGAAAAAAAGAAGGAGCCATAATTAGTAGTTCATTGTTCTGCTCAAGTGTAACACCTTTCAAATTACATATGTGTTTGAAATATGCAGACTAGTAAATTCAAAGATGATTACTTGGCTTAAAGTAGGGTTTATAACTGAAGAAAGTATCTTACAGTCTAGTAATTTATCTGCTATTCTATCATGTTACAGAAATTTAAGTGCAAGGGAATTTGTTTAAGATTTATATTAAATCTTTCTGTTAGGGGTTTATCATTTAGGTGTAGCGAATTGCTTTTTTCCTTCTTTATTTCAAAACTACCACTGTGGTCAGGGAAAGCAAATAGCAACTTACTCATTTTGCTTCTCCTTTAAATGATCTTTTTATTTTCCCAAGAAATTTTACAGAAATATTAAATGCATTTTTCACAGGACCTTGAAAAACAAATGACAGGCACTTTCTTTACTGTTACAACTTTGAAGCATTTTGCAGTTTTCTTATAGTTTCTATTGTCAGGAAGATACTAGAATATTCTTAATCATAACTAAGAAATCAAGGCACTTTCCAAAACATGAAGGCTTAGCTTTAAAAAAAGGTTCCAGCAATATTTAATCTTTCTCTAACAATTTTAATGCGATATAAATAATTAAAAACTGGGGACTTTGTCTATACTACTGAAGCCTATACTAAACTTCTCATCTACTTCAGCATGTACAGAATTGGCCTCTGAGTATCTTTGCAAAGAAGTTTTGATACACAACTACAAAATACTGTTTTCTGCCAAATTATTTGAAATATCCAGCCCTCTCTCTCTGTGCTCACTGCCCAGGAAGCTGAGGGAAGCTTGGTCAGTTCCATAGGTCTGAAGTAAGGTGAGGTAACTCCAACCAGTCACATCACACAGATTCCAAACACTTCTTGACAAAATCTCCCAGCTGTTTGAAGGAGGCATTGAATCGCACTGTGTACTCCTTACAAACATAAACTGAAATGCTGCATTTCAGGTAGATAGATTAAGGTAAGCAAAAATTTAGAAAGTCTTTCTCATTAAATAAAATCGCTTTAGTCCTCAGAGAACTAGAGATGTACAATGACAGTTGTATAGCATATCTCTTAAACAGTAATTAAGTGCAAAATTAAAATTATATCCTTAGTAAGATGGATCACTGGGGAAGTTGAACTGTTGCCTTTTCCTGTAAATCACATTCATTACAATTACAGTCCAAAACTCGCTTAGGGTTTTAAACCATTGGTATTTAAAAACAATTATGTTAATTTAGGTATGCAAATCAGTCTAATTACTCTTGCTTCCTATAGATTTCTACATAATCAATGTGTTTTGTATCTTCTTGATGAGGTCAAGACTAGAATTTTCATTTTAAGGCAGGGGTTTGTGCCTGTTAGAATGATTTAAGTATCTCTCATTTAAAGAACTGTTGTTATTTTCTTACAGCTCATACTGTAACAGTACATGCATGGCTTTGCCCAATTATTGGAGTAAATTTATATAAATTTTACATTAGCATTGCTTCAAGAATATGTCGATTACTGATTTAACTTTTTTCTTCCATTAAAATATTGTGTAAATTAAGCTTTTCCTTGACTATAAAAATTGATCAATTGAAGTGCCATTATATAGTAATGTTACTCACATTTTAGAACCGTGCAATATCTATCTTTAGTGTTCACATACACTATGTTCCCTCCAGACACTGACTTTTGGTAATGCTTGATATACTTCAACACATTTTCCCCTCCTACAAGTTCTGAAAGGGAACTCTCAGTCTAAACTGTTAAACATTTAGACTCAGAGGTTTTTAGTGACATCCACTAGGAAAAAAAACCAACATCAAAACCCTTACGAACACTACTAACATTTCATGTGGCTTCATAGTTTTAAGAAACATTTAAAATTTGTTCATCGCTTTAAGCCTGTTGTATGTGGTATCACTGTTATAATTTCTGTTGCAGGTTTATAAATTGCTGGTAACAGTGTTTGTGTTTCAGATTACCTGAAACTTTCTGTTCCTTGGTGATATTGTTTTCTACCTGAGGATCACGAACACATTTAACAGATTTCTCAGATATGTTTTTCAGTTTAGGTGTCTGGTCCAAAAGTAATTTCACATTAAGGATATAATTTTGTTCATACCAGCGAAACTCTGCATTGATGCTTCCCTAAGTCTAAGCGTCAAAAAAAATTCAGAAAGAAACCAAGGGACCTTCATAGGAGTTTGTCATCTTTTGAAGTTTTGCAGCTAAATCATCAAGACAATTCTTAAGGACTAGACTCTTCAGAGCTGAAAAGGGTGGATGATATTTGTTCTTCCCACTGGTTATGACATTTGACACAGAGAAGAGCAGAAAGCCATTCTCTTTGTGGTCTCAGAAACTGACAGCTCTCCTCGGTCTCAGGATGGAGGAGCAAATCTAGAAGCCAGCTAGCTCCAACCCCCGCCTCCCTTTGGTGAGCATCACGAGTAACCGCCCCCCCCCCCCCAGCTCTGCCCTCAGCAGGCAAAAGGGGTGACGGTTCGGCCGGGCTCGGTGGAGTCCAGGCCAGCCCATACGACCAGTGTCCGTGGACCCGCACCTTAGACAGAGATAAAGGAAAGGAGGGAGGGCTCTCTTACGTGGTTTTCCAAGCTGCTTTATTCCCCACACCGAGACCGGGGCCGTGCTGACCTGGTGGGCATTGCTGGGCAACCCCACCGCGAGGGGAAGCCCCGCATGGGATCTGTAACAGTTGCAGCCACCGGAAGCAGGGACAAGCAGCGGGAGCCCTCCGGGGCGGCAGAGCGCAGTCCAGGGCAGTTGCAGGGCGGAGCTGTGTGGTGGTCTGGTGTCGGGGCGGTGGCGGGAGGTCTCTGCCGCCTGTTCAGCTCGCTACTGGGATCAGGGAGGAGGGGGACGAGCAGGCTCTGGCTGTCCGAGGCAGGGCCGGGGTGGAGCAGGCGCGTGCCTGCTGGAGAAGCGGTGGGAATTCAGCAGGAGCAGTGGGTGCCGTGCAGGGCGCGGTGCAGCTTAATGGGACCACTGTGGAGCGGGGCGGACCGGCTCTGGCATTGGTGCAGTGACGGAGAGGGCTGCAGCGGGCGTCAGCTCCGGTGGGAGGTGCAGACCGTGGCAGGGCAGCGCCGGCTGCGTCTGGAGATGGTGTGGGCTCGGGGCAGGTCAGCGTGGTGTGCAGAGGCGGCAGCAGCGCCGGCACTGATCTGGAGAGGGGACGGCGGGCTTGGCAGGGCTGGCCCGGGCCGGGAGATGGTGTAGCGCGATATCGGCAGCACGGTGCATACGAGTGTCCTCTCCTTCAATCCTTCATCTCAGTCTCTTCCTGGTATCCTGCTGCAGAGTCACCCACGCCGCTGCATTCACTGCCACCCGAGAAACCTTGGCAGAGGTTCAGGGGCAGCCACTCTCGTGTGTCTCATCGGTCACTTGGGGAGCTTCTTAGCCAGCATTCCACTGCTCCGTGACTGCAGGAGGACCACACATAGTTTTGAAATCGATATGGTTGGACAGAATACTTAATTTATCAAGCACTGTCCCTACAAGATAGAATCATAAAGAGCAACAATTTTGAATCCTTTATTGAGCACAATTTTACACAGATTTGCTTTTGTACCTAAAACACCTGTCAATCCCAGAGCAATTTTCCTATTTTCTATTTTCAACTCTTCTCCCATATATTTATAGAGACAAAAAAACATTTTTTGCGAGATTGCAGAGACAAGCAAATCAAGCATTTTCAATCATTTCCCATAAACAGATTTTTGCACTCCTTTTAGCATTCTCTGTGCCTCTTCTGTCTCAGATTTATCTGTCTTGAAAATAGACTAAGCTGAGGCCTACATTATACGCAAAAACTCAGTAGTTCCTTGAAGAAAGGTATCTATACCTAAATATCTATGCACATCCCTGTATGTATCTATAAAGAATGAACACCTATACCTGGTGTCTTGTCTGCCTTATTTCCAGATGAAATATGTCCCTGTCTCTGTGCACTACGATACAGTGCTCCCTGTATACTGCACTAAATTTGACAAAAAATGATTGTGAAGTAAAGCAGTGTGTGATCATGTACTTGACAAATAAGACATTGCATGAGTGAATCACATTTCCTTCAGTTTAATTTCTATTTTTTAGTTGCTGAGTATTTTTTAATTCCAAAGAATATGTTTTTTTTAAATGCACTTTTTGTATTATTATCTCCTATATAAATTCAGTCCTGCTATTTTCATTCCTCTCCAAACTCTCTAATAATAACCCTGGAATGAAAATCTAAAACTAAGACATGTAGGCTTATGTTTTTGACAGGACAAGAAGACATAGCTTCAAGCTGTGCCAAGGGAGGTTCAGACTGCACATCAGGAGGAATGGAAAGGGTTGTCAAACATTGGGAGGGGCTGCCCAGGGAGGTGGTGGAGTCACCATCCCTGGAGGTTTCAAATAAACAACATGGAAGTGGCACTCAGTGCTCTGATCTGGTTGAAAAGGAGGTGTTCAATCAAAGGTGGTACTTGGTGATCCTGGATGTCTTTTTCAGCCTTGATGATTCTATGATTCTATGTTGTAGATGGAAAAAATAAGCTTAAAAATGTTATGAGTAAAGTTAACCAAATCCTCTGTTTATTTTGGTATAAGAGAGCATGGAGAAACCAAACTCTGTTTAATGTATTTCTAAATCTGCTTTCATGGCTATGTTCAATACCACATTAATGATTTTGCATTCACATATAATATTTGTGGAAAAGAAGCAATACTCTTGAGAAAAAAACTTTACATTGGTATTCCTGTTAGATAGTGTAGTCTGTTTACAGAACTTCTAACATGCATTCAGGTCTAGATAATAAATCCTCTTTCAAATGGAGGTTCTGTATATTTCCTCTCTCACTAGCAAAACTTAGAATATTAAATCTATAATCAAATATATGAGATGCAACATAGAGGTATCAGAGAAAATCACCCGCAAAGTTTTAGCAATTCTGGGCATTCTATAAAAATACCTTGACTAAATTATATAGTTTATGCCTGAAAACATAAACTTATCTGCTATGCCCTCCTCACTGAGCATTTATGACACATTTTTAATAAGTTCCATCCTCATTTTAAAACTTGTAGTCCCTTATAACAACTTTATTAAGGGTCACATTAAATGATGTTTGAAAGATTCATATTCCCCTTCAGAATCATGTACGTATGAGATTCAGAATAATTTGATTCTGATATTCATAATAAGAAACCTAATTTTAACAAACTGTCATTAAAAAGAATGTGCTCCTGTGTGTGATTTCTAGTCTTTGCACAGATATACAAGTACCTTTATTTAGATCTTGAATAAGACAGTTCCTTCTCTGAAGAAATGCAAGTCTAATACGTATTGTGTAACTGCCATGTATTAAGGATGCCAATCAGAAAGTTTCCTTTACTCAGAACATGGCTAAAACATTAATTCTGTGAATTGAAATTCTCTAGTTAATTTCTCACAGGCTTCATTGACTTAATCAAATTACCTTAGGTTACCCCTGAAGAATTGCAATTTAATATATAGTTTTTTTTTTAATTGTATAGCCACTTTATTTTAGCCCATATTAATTTTTTTGATTATTTAAGACTCTTGTTCAGAATAAACAAGCTAAGGAAATCAGTTTATCTCTATGCAAAGGTGGTAAGACTAGAACTGATGCAATTCTAGCTTTCCTATTGAAAAGAGGAAAGTTCTGATAATGGGAGATAATATAAAAACATTAATATAAATGATATAAAAACATAGTTGCCTTGCAAAGATGTTTTAAAGCAACAGATATGATGTCCCATCCCTGGAAGTGCTCAAGGCCAGGCTAAATGGGGCTCTGAGCCACCTGCTCTGGTGGAAAGAGAACCTGCCCATGGCAGGGAAGTTGGAAGGAGATGATCTTTATGGTCCCTTTCAATACAGGTCAATCTATGATTTAAATATATTTGTGTTAAATAAATTCAGTATATTCAAGAGACATAACATTGACTGACTTGATTACAGGCTTAAAAACCTTGACGTAAAATAAACAAAGAGTGTAAAGTATTTTTTGTCTGGATGAAAGAAGCATTGTAACAGGGACAATTTACAATCAAAACTGGATAGTTGTTGAGTCACAGAAATAATAGGTTTCTGTGCTATTTACCTCATGTAACTGAAATAAAAGCACTGAAAATATCTAAGGTTGCCAATCAAAATATAGGAAATGAAATATTTTTATGTTATTTAACAAGAGCAATCAGATCATATGTTAAATTGTAATGTCTTAAAAAAGTAGTTTTAGTAGAAAAAATTATGAAATACAGCTGTTATCCATTGCTTTTTTTTATAATTAATATTGAAAATAAATGTGATGCATTGTGTTAACTACCCTTGCTTTTTATATTTAAATATTATTAATCTGAAGCAGTCTTATTGGGAAAAGAAGGTTTTATGGTTTCAGAAATTGATATCTTAAGATGTACATAAAGACAGTTTTCCATTCTGATGTTGTGCCTCTAATTGTCTGAAAAAAAATGGGGTCATAGCAGAATAATATCAACAGGTTAATAGTGAAAATGGTGTTTCTTCAACATTAATTTGATATATACAAGATTCTGATTCAGAGATATCTTCTTAGGAATGTAAATTAAATAAGTATTAGTGTAAAAATAAAAACTAAAAAAATTATTAGTGTTTAAACTTGCAAATAGAAATAGAGCTCTAACTGAAAATATACCTTTTTCTTTGTGGAGCATGAGATAAAATAACTATATGTAAAGTTATGGGAAAAATAGATTAACCCTAGTAGTCGAAATGAAATTCTTTTTCTGTAAGTAGTTAACAGGGGTCAGATTCACTTATTCCAAATGCACGTTGTATTTCTGCACATTTGTATTTTTCTACAGTGAACAAGATATAGGTATTTATGAAATTTTCCATGATAAAAAAAGATATTATGCAAATGCAGTAGAACAGCTGCAACAAATTGCAGTAGGACACAGTGCAGATTATCTTTTACTTCTGTTCTTTTTCTTTTGAGTTCTGTGTTAAATCTTGAACTCAGACGAGGAAGGATCCAGTGAGCCAGAAGAAAGAAACTACAATGCTAAGAGTTATATTCCCCTGAGAAATTGCTAGGAAAAAGAGCACTGTAAAGCTTGATCCCTCCACTGCAACCTGATTCTCTTCTTTTAACACAAGTTTTCTCCTGGAAACTGCTGGCATAGATGGATGGAACTGAACTGCAGAGTGCATGGTTTGCCCTATGGCTAAATGTTACATACTTGTGAGAGACAAAGACTTATAAATTTAACTAATTTCATTTTAAAAAGTCTTGCAAATAAATCTGCACAGATTTTCAGCAAACATTTAATAAAAATTCCAAACTCCTTGCCATAGTCTGTGTTCTCAGAAGGCTTATAAACAAGAGCTTTAAGACTCCGTTGATGCTCATTGGTGGAAGAGATTGCAAGAGGTTCAAAACTGCTCTTTCTGTCAGGTAGGTCAAAGCATACCTCAGTATTGATTTATAAAATTGTAAAAGCTCCACAGGGGCGAATAGTGTGAGTTTACAGAAGTTCCACATGGATTAACCTAATGAACCTGAAGTAGTAAATATCAGACTTTTCTTTAACTCATTTTAGATTTCAGGGAGTAAAGTTCTAAGTGGTTTTGAATTATTAATTTATATTTTCATAGATCCTTAGAAGAGTTTTCCAAGCAGTGCAAAATCTCATACAACACATCACAAGAATCTTGTCTTTAGGTATTCATGTAAGCAAAACTCCTAAAATCTTCAGTGAGCTTGGAGTAAGCTAGGTGTGTGGAAAACTAAAATAACTAGACACACAAAAGCAGAGAAGGAAGATTTTCTACCTTGAACTCTCATTTTCAGTATGTGAAATACAATTTTCTTTTAAACTTCCATAATTTTTAACTGTACCAAGAGCACAGTTCATCCCTCATGTTTCAGAAGTGTTTGGTGATGGTATTACAGTTATAGTGAAGTCTTGCTAGTATTCAGCAAAGCTAAGGGAGACACAATGAGAGGAAACTCCCATCTTCCAGTCTTGTAAAAAAGTAATTAAAGGTAGAGCCAGTTCACAATTTCAACTGAGAATCAAAATTTGTCTGGTCCTTTATATTGCATGAGTGACTTTTCTAATCAAAGTTAGTCACTGTAATGCAAAAGGAAATAAGCAGAATTAATCCAAGTTTTTTATCATAAGAATCTGGAAAATGTCTCTTGAATAGGTTGACTTGAAACTAAAAATTGCTTTAAGTAATGGGGTCTCTGCATGGTTCAAGCAATAGAATCCTCCAGGAAGCCAGAAAAGCTTTGCTTTGAGATATTCTATCATCAGAGAAGATGTGGGTCGAAAACATAAACCATAAAATAATTTGGATTTCTGTTTCCAAAATCACTGGTTTCCTGTGCTGTAGTTGTGAATAAGCAGAAGTTCAGAACAAGGGATTGTAATTGAAAGTCTTTGGTAGCATTTCCACTAGAAGCATTGTGATTGAATTTCAATGTTTAGAACTTCCTTGATTACTACTGATGTTTTCCAGGGCCTCTGATCTGAAAATGCATTTAGCAATCTAAAAAATTTTAGTTTTTTTTTTTTACATTAATCTGTCATGGCTCAAGTTTTACTGATATTCCTTTTTACTATTAACCACAAAGAAGGAAAAACACAGGAATGTTTTGTGGTAGTTTTCTGGTAAAAGCAAGAGAAAAACAAAGAAAAATTCTGTTACTGACTGGCCACAAAATTCCATGGGAAAAAATAGCTCTATATATAATATATTTGCATTGTTTTCACCTGGAGTAAATTTCTGGCTCTGTTTAAGTCAATGGTGAAGACAATATGGATGTTTTACAGGGTCCAGAATTCCACATCTTGTTTTTAATTTTTGATAAAACCATTTATATGAAATAATTTCAGTCCCATCCTGACTTTCAAATATGTGATACTTAAAACTGGGTTGCAAAGGATAAGGAAAAAACAAGATTTTTGTAAAATATTAGTGATAAAAACTGTAAACCATAACCCGTATTCCTATTAAGAGCTTTTTAAAGGTAAACACTCAAGAATGGTGAGGCCCTGGCACAGGCTGCCCAGAGAAGATGAGGATGCTCCATCCCTGAAAGTGTTCAAGGCCAGGTTGGATGGGGCCATGAGCAACCCAGTCTAGTGAAAAGTCCATGGCAGAGAGCTTGGATGATCTTCAAGGTCTCTTTCATCCCAAGCCATCCTATGATTCTCTGAAACACAGCTGTAGTCTATGGATCAAATCTGACAAGGCAACAGAGTACAGATCATATGAGGGTCCATTTGTTCCTATATTCTGACATTCTGAACATAGTATACATTTTTGGATATAAGTTATGAGTCTTAATGTGAAAAAAAAACTCCACTGCCTTTATTTGTAGGATCAAGGAGGTGTGAATAGAATAATTTAGTTGTGGTGGTGTAATTTCTTAGATTTTAAAATTCATTCTGAGATACATGGAGGTATCATTAAAATCATAACAATCTCAGTAGGAGAAGCAACAAAACACAACTGAAAACCATTGTAATAAGCTATCCACGAGTAAATGAAAGTAATACTAATTAGAATTATTCTTATGTCACATAAAATGTTCAGTAAATAGCATAATCATTCACATCTCACAACATATAATCTGAACTGAGCCAATGGTTACAGATCATCCTTAGTTATTGTGGTTGTAGCCAGGTGGGCATTGATTGCTTCTTTCAAGTCACATAACAAGGGAAAACAGCCTCAAGTTGCACTGGGGAGGTTTAGATTGGAAATTAGGAATGATTTCTGCATGAAAGGGTTGTCAAAAGCTAGAAAATTTGCTTAGGGATTTTGTATGTCCATAAAGGAATAAAATGGGCCTACATATAGGCTACTTAATTAGAACATTATCCTCCCAGAGGGTTAATTAGAATATAAGCTGGGGAAACAGAATAATGGAATATTTCCAAAGGGAGAAATTTCAATGCATTCTCTTTTAAAGTTGCATTTCCATGTGGGGAAAGGAGAATAAACTCATCTGTGAGCATACATGACAAGACTGTGTTTGTATTTAACTTGTGTTCTTGCTTTTGTTTACCACAATTGGAATTAATTACTTGCCTTCTGCTGTATCTGACCCAAATTCTTCTTCCTCTGAGAGCAGGGAACAGCTTTATTTGTTTATTCCTGTAGTCTATTTTTCTTAAAGGGACTGTGGCCTAACACATTCACTCATTTCTTTGAATTAGACAAAAGGGAAAAAAGCTGTAAATGGTGTGCTGGTTTTGACAGCCAAAGGACAAATATGGTGTTGCAAGGCTCCACTCTCTGGTTTTGTAACCATAAGAGATGGCAATCTTTATAACTTCATTTTATCTCTGGAATGTCCCTTCCATTACTGTCCTCACAGTATTTTTTTCCCATGTTACAGGGATTCAATATTCCTAAATATGAAATATCTTACACATTATGATACCTCAGTTTAATTAAAATGTTCTACTGTAAATCCATTCCAGCAGGAACAGGAAGTCATGTTAGCCTGTTTTCAGTGCATCTGTGATTCCTGTATTTTCCTAAGCAACATACCCACTTTTTCATGAAAGGAAAAAATGTTTGGGAAAGAATAGTTAAAAATGGCCTGATTAATTTTCTGAGGGCTGAAGTAAGCATCGAAGCCTAATTCAGGTGAGATAAATTTAGTGACAGCTGTTATCCCCCTGCTTTGGTGCTTCAGCTGGGCCTGCAGGTCATGAGTAATGAAGAGAGACTACCTGAAGGTTTACTCTAAGGAAGGTTTGGATCTCCATGATCTTGATCTAAACTGTAAGGCAAGATTACTTGACATAGATGTGTATTGTCAGTAGCATCACTGGATCCTGACTCTTTCTTCCAACTCAGTTCCAGCCAAACCTTTTCACTCACAAAGACATGGGGTGGTGACATGTCCTATTGCCAACTTGTCCTTGCAAAAGAGACTACCATTTGTCTTCATCTGAATTCTGTGCAAATACTGTCTTCATCTGCAAAAAATACATTTCCTGCATGATGTGCTGGTAAATGCACTTCTGTCCTTGATGCTTCTTCAGTCCAACAGATATGTAGGCCATTTCTTCTAATTTCTTCTGTCGTAATCTGATGAGCTCAGTGTTTTTTGTAAATCTATTTTTTTAATATGTTGACACTCTCAGCCTCACCTACCATGTAATCCTGATCTGGCAGCAGCTTACATTTTCTGGAGGAATGTTGTGGATTTTCTTCTAAAGGAGCTGAAGTGGAAATACACTGTAATCACTAAATGCAGATGTTTATGCTCACTCCAATTTACTGGTGAAACTGCACTGCTGCCAACAGGTAATAGTAGGCTGCTCATGTAACCATTTGCTGTCAAAAGTTCTGCTCTTTGCTTCCCTCTCTAAAGTGGCTGCTGACTCAGGTAGCTCTGAATGGCTGCTGACTTCTGCCATCCAATTTTATTTCCTCTTTTACTTGCTTTTGTGAACCTCTGCTTGAGAAATACTACATGAAAGCTTTAACAAGTACTATAGCTAAAGCATGTGCCTCAACACAGTGCTGTCCTCTTGAGATTAAAGTGAAAATGAAAAGCATCAAAAAATATGAAGCATAAAAGAAAAATAGAGAAAGCGTGTATGTGCGAACAGAATAGACAAATGTCAAAAGGAAGAGAAAGAGCATCCCTCCTAGGAAATCTATCTGAATTTACAGAAAGGAGAAAATGAAATAGCAATAATACTACGCTTTCCTCTTCAGCTATTTATTCAGATGAAAAGAATGATATCTACATCATTCAGGGATCAAATGACAAGAGACAAAAGTTATGAATTAGGAAGTCAGAAGTCAACTTTAAAATTGATTTTTAAAAGATTAGAGGCTTGTAAAAACCTGACAATTCAATAAAAATAGAATCTACATAATTTTTGAAAAAATTATATGATAGCTGTGGGAAGGAGAAATATTCTTAGTATACAATTTAAAAATTACTTTATATTTGGTATTTAACATAAACCTGGGCCACATAGTCCTTTTTTAGGAGTGTTTTACCCATGAAAAAGACCAGTTAGAATGATGTACAGCAAGTAACTAGTATTAACTATTTCTTAAAGGAGAAACAATGTCTGTTTTAAATTACTGAATGCAACTTTTTCATACACAGAATGCAACAAAACTTTGAAACCATAACTAAAACAAAGGCTCTAAAGGGGTATAATAACATAAATAATTAAAATAATAAAGCAAGAGGAAATTGACTGATAACCAGGTACAAAGAATCTTTCAAAATGGGCCAAAACTCTGAGAGCTGATCCAAAAACCAAGCAGTGGCAGCAAATTGACCTGAAGAGTTTTCTTCCAAAATGTGTGTGCAGAAAGTCAGACTTAATCAAGCTATCATCAGCTAAGGTGATGCTTACCATCATAGGTATTTTGAAAGAAAAATCCCATGGTTTTTTAACATGCTTTTTTTTTTAAATAAAAAGAATATGTTCACTTGTTTCAAATTAGCATTGCCTTCTTAGATATAATTCATTTTACTGGCCCATGAGTAGAAATGTGTACAGATTTTCTTGAGTAAGAATTCTTGTTTGCTTCTTTTATTTTCAATTAACTCATCATTCAGTACAATATTTTTGTTGTCTGCAACATTAGTTTTATCCCATCGACATTATTATTGCAGGGGTGATACTCTTAAGGATACGGTTTTGGAGTAAAGTTTGTAATTGATTAGAATAACCATTTTACTTTGTCCAACATACAAACTTTTCCAGTAATTATATTTAAATCTCCTTGCAAAATTTGTTTTTCAAGATGTGTACTTAGTACTTACGTAGTACTTAGGAACCCGGGTAAGGAAAAAAAAAAGTGAAAAGGTTACAATCTAAGCAGGCACTGGGAGCTAACATTACCTACCAGAACTATATGTCAAAGTCTTTTTGAGTTGCTTCTCAAGATTCTTGATAGAGATCTAAGTTTTTATTATAAGTGCAAATATTTACATATTTAAAATCTTAATAAAACTGCCAAATCATGGTGCCAAAAGCAGAGTTAACAAAGCATTCCACAGCTAAGGCTGTATCTAATGTAAAAATTTAGAGGATGACTCTCTGACCTGGAATATTCATTATTTTCAACCAGTTTCTAAAATGTCAATTGAAATTTAATGTTTCTAATCAAACATTGGTGATAAGATCATTTATAAATGCTTAGCTTCTGTATAAAGCCTTCCAAAATTTCTGCCTCTTTATCAGTGCTCCTCTACTTTATGCAAATTAGAAAAAAGAGAAAACCGATGGTTGTGTGAATTGGTTGGTGGCAAAGTTGTAGGGGAAATAAAAAAAGGATATCTCTCAAAGAAATCATGTAGTCCTTTTTTTTTTATGCAGGCAGGTCGGATTATTTTAAATGTAAAAGGATGTCTTTTGGGGAAGGAGTAATCTAGATGGATATAATTATGGGTTAGGAAAAAATGTCTATTTTGAGCAATGGACAATTGATTTTTATACACATTGACAAAGATGTCATCATTTTGCAGAAGATATCTTCAGAATTCTTAAAAGAGGAACTTGAAATTGGAAGTCTAGCTGAGGAAACAATAGCTAATTTGATTTCAAGTGAGACCAGTATGCCTCATTAAATGATTGGAGTGATTTGAAGGTATTTTTACTGTAGTCACCAAGCAATGTATTCTATGACATGTATAGGACATAGGCTTTTCTGCCAGAACTTTATAAGAGTTTCACATTTGAAGCTAATATTCTGCAGACTTCTGAAAAACACATGGGATTTTTGTCATACAGACAGTAACTGACAATCAAATGACTCTCCAGCCTTTTGAATATTAATAAATAGTC
>WBNO01012422.1:27509-39347 GCA_013400575.1 Peucedramus taeniatus | reverse complement strand
CGGCGCTGGGAGCCCCGGCGGGGCCGCTGGGGCCGCTCCAGCCGCTCCAGCCCGGGGTGAGCCGCTGCCCCTCGGCGCTTCCCGCTGCTCCCTGCCCGGTGCTTTCCTCATCCCGATCCTCCGCATCCACGCGGCCGCTTTTCCAAGGGATCCGAGGGGCGCCGGGGGACCGGGGGGGGGCTCATCCCGTGTCCCCCCCACCCCGGTGACAGCGCCTGTGTGGGCCCGGCTGGGGCTGAATCCGCCCCGCTGGATCCCTGCCGCAGGCACAGGGATCCTTGGAGCTGCCGTTGCCATGGCAATCCTGGAGCGTTATTCCAGCATTGTCAGCGAGGAGCAGCGAGGAGGAGGAGGAGGAGGAAGAGGAAGAGCTTTCCACTCATCCTCGCTGCTCCGGGGGGGGCTCAGGGAATGCGGGATCGGGAGCTTTTGGGATCATCCCGGGCCATGCGTCCTTGGGCAGCTCCCGGCCGGACCCCGGCGCTTCCATAGGGTAGGGACCCACGGCCAGGAGCAGGAGGAGGAGGAGGAGGAGGAGGAAGAGCAGGGTGGGGTGGGCTGAGGCGCTCCGGGGGCTGCGCCGAGGTTGGGAAGAGGATCCCGAGCTCAGGCTGGACACATTCCCGCTTTCCCCGCATCCATCCCGGAATCCCCGCGAGCCACCCCCGCCCCTCCGGGGCCATGGCTCGGACTCCGCGCTGAGGGGGGGGCCGGCATTCCCAAGGGCCGCGGGCACATTCCCGGCGGGAATCATGAAGAAGTTCGCGTCCACGCGCAGCCTCAATAAGATCCTGCAGCAGTGCGACTCCTCGTCCCGGGAATACGAGGAGATCCAGGCTGTGGAGAAGAAGTGGCACCTGCACCTGGCCACCCCGCGCAAATTCCGGGAGAAGAGGTGCAAGATGCCCTCTCTGTTCCTTGCAGCTCCGCCGCCGCCCAAGAGAGCTCCCAGCACCACCCTCACGCTGCGCTCCAAATCCATGACGGCCGAGCTGGAGGAGCTGGGTAAGGCCGCCGGCGGGATGGGATCCCCTGGGAATCGCGGCTGGTGCTCGGGAGCCGTTTCCCAGCGGTTTTCTCAGCGTTTTCCAGCGGTTTTCCAGCTGTTTGCATGTGCGCCGTGGGCCCGTGGCGGTGGGGGGGTGTGGGAGGCGCGGGGGGCGGGAGAGCAGGATTCCCGTCTCTGGCCGGAGGGATATCCAGGGGGATATCCAGGGGGATATCCAGGCGGATGTCCAGCGCTCCAGGGGCGCGTCCCGGCGGAGGTGGGCGTGGGAAGGATGTTGGGAGTCTCCAGGTGGGTGTGGAGGGGTTGATGTGCCCTGGCCCTGGGCATCCTGCTCCTTTCCCTGCTCCGTTCCCTGATCAATTCCTGATCCATTCCCAACTCCATTCCCTGATCAATTCTTGATCCATTCCCAGCTTCTCTCCCAGCTCCATTCCCTGCTCCTTTCCCTGATCAATTCCCTGTTCCTGCTCCTTTTCCTGCTCCTCTCGCTGTTCCTCCTACTCCTCTTCCTGATCCTCATCCTCTGCCTGCCTCTCTCCCTGCTCCTGCTCCTTTCCCTGATCCTCTCTCTTCTCCTGTTCCTTTCCCTGCTCCATTCTCTGCTCCATTCCCAGCTCCTTTCCCTGCTCCATTCTCTGATCGATTCCCTGCTCCTTTCCCAGATCAATTCCCTGATCTGTTCCCAGCTCCATTCCCAGCTCCTTCCCCTGCTCCTTTCCCTGATCAATTCCTGATCCTTTCCCAGCTCCTTGTCCTGCTCCTTGTCCTGCTCCTTCCATTCCCTGCTCCATTCCCAGCTCCATTCCCAGCTGCTTTCCCTGCTCCATTCCCTGCTCCTTCCATTCCCTGCTCCATTCCCTGCTCCATTCCCTGCTCCTTCCATTCCCAGCTCCATTCCCAGCTCCTCTCCCTGCTCCATTCCCTGCTCCTGCTCCTTTTCCTGCTCCTCTCCCCTTCCTTCTCCTCTTCCTGATCCTCATCCTCTGCCTGCTCCTCTCCCGGCTCCTGCTCTTCTCCCTGCTCTTGCTCTTTTTCCTGATCCTCTCTCTTCTCCCATTCCTTTCCCTTCTCCTGTCCCTGCTCCACTCCTCTCTTTCCTCACTCTTTTCCATGCTCCTCTCCCTGCTCCTCACCCCTCTCCTCCCCTTCCTCATCCTGCTTCTCTCCCTGCTCCTCTCCTTCCTCTCCCATTTCCTCATCCCGCTCCTCTCCCGTTTCCTTCTCCTGTTCCTCATCCTGTTCCTCATCCCGTTCCTCTCCCGTTTCCTCATCCTGTTCCTCATCCTGTTCCTCATCCCGTTCCTCTCCTGTTTCCTTCTCCTGTTCCTCATCCCGTTCCTCTCCCGTTTCCTTCTCCTGTTCCTCATCCTGTTCCTCATCCCGTTCCTCTCCCATTTCCTTCTCCTGTTCCTCATCCCGCTCCTCTCCTGTTTCCTTCTCTTGTTTCCTCATCCTGTTCCTCATCCCGTTCCTCTCCCGTTTCCTCATCCTGCTCCTCTCCTGTTTCCTTCTCCTGTTCCTCATCCCGCTCCTCTCCCTCCTTTCCCACACCCGGCAGTCCCAGGCTTTGATTTCCCATCTCCAGGCAGATCCCAAACCCTGCCAGGAGAGCTCCAAGTGAGCTCCAGGAGAATTCCAAGAAATCTCCAGGTGAGCTCTGGGAGAGCTCTGGAATTCCAGGAG
Organism: Peucedramus taeniatus; assembly: GCA_013400575.1. Classification (NCBI taxonomy): domain Eukaryota; kingdom Metazoa; phylum Chordata; class Aves; order Passeriformes; family Fringillidae; genus Peucedramus; species Peucedramus taeniatus. Next base: position 36,655 of record WBNO01012422.1, on the reverse strand, counting down.
AGTTCTGGGAGAGCTCTGGAATTCTGAGAGAGCTCCAGAGAGCTCCAGGAGAATTCCAGGAGAGCTCCGGGAGAGCTTCAGGTGAGCTCCAGGAGACCTCTGGAATTCCAGGTGAGCTCCAGGAGAGCTCCAGGAGAATTATAGGAGAACTCCAGGTGAGCCCTGGGAGAATTCCAGGACAACTCCAAGAGATCTCCAGGATTGCTCCATCCCCCTCCATCCCGCTGCCCCTCCCACATTTCCTGCTGCTTTCCCATCCCGCTCCACATTCCCAGATTCCCTGAAATCCTCTCCAGTCCCACCATTCCCTGCTTCCCGCTGCCAGAATTCCATGTTTTTCCCAGCCCTCGTGGCCACCTGGGATGTCCCCAGGACTCCTGGGCAGGCTGGAAGCCGATCCCGCTCCATCCCTTCCCTTTTCCTAGATCCAGTGGCACTTTGTCCCTGGATGTCACCAGAGCAGCCACATGGTCATGGAGGGATCTGAATTCCCAGGAAAACTTCGGAGCGTCCCTGGGCTGGCTCCGAGGCCATCAATGCTGCCACGGCTTCCATGGGAATTTGGGATTTTCCATGTGGGAATGTGGCACCCGGGAGCCTCAGCAGGATCGCACATTCCCCTTGGTTTTCTATGCTTTCCCTGTTTTCCATGGTTTTCCATGTTCTCCCTGTTTTCGATGTTCTCCCTGTTTTTCCATGGTTCTCCCTGTTCTCCCTGTTTTCCGTGTTTTCCATGTTCTCCCTGGTTTTCCATGCTCTCAGTTTTTCCGTTCCTTCTGGTTTTCCAAGCTCTCCCTGTTTTCCATGTTCTCCCTGTTTTTCTGTGTTCTCCCTGTTTTCCATGTTTTCTACGTTCTCCCTGTTTTTTTCCATGCCCTTCCCGGTTTTCCACTCCTTCTGGTTTTCCATGTTCTCCCTGTTTTCCATGGTTTTCCATGTTCTCCCTGTTCTTCCACACCCTCCTTGGTTTTTCCATGCTCTCCCTCTTTCTCCATGATCTCCATGGATTTCCATGTTCTCCCTGGTTTTCCATGCTTTCCATTTCTCCATTCCTTCTGGTTTTCCATGCTCTTCCTGGTTTTCCAAGTTCTCCCTATTGTCCATACCCTCCTTGGTTTTTCCATGCCCTCCCTCTTTTTTAATTCCTTCTGGTTTTCCATGCTCTCCATGGTTTTTCATGTTCTCCCTGGTTTCTCCATGCTCTTCCTGGTTTTCCATTCCTTCTGGTTTTCCGTGCTCTCCATGATTTTTCATCTCCTCCCTGTTTTCCATGCCCTTCTTGTTTTTCCATGCTCTCCATAGTTTTCCATGTTCTCCCTGTTTTCCATGTTCTCCCTTTTTTCCATGTTTTCCTTGGTTTTCCAAGCTCTCCCTGTTTTCCTTGCCCTTCCTGGTTTTCCATGCTCTCCTTGGTTTCCCAAGCTCTCCATGGTTTTCCATGTTCTCTCTGTTTTCCATGGTTTTCCATGTTCTCCCTCTTTTTCCACACCCTCTTTGGTTTTTCCATGCTCTCTCTGTTTTCCATTATCTCCATGGATTTCTATGTTATCCCTGGTTTTCCATGCTCTCCGTTTTTCCATTCCTTCTGGCTTTCCAAGCTCTCCCTGGTTTTTCCATGCCCTTCCTGGTTTTCCATTCCTTCTGATTTTCCATGCTCTCCTTGGTTTTCCAAACTCTCCATGGTTTTCCGTGCCCTTCTTGGTTTTCCATGCTCATCCTGGTTTTCCATGCTCTCCCTGTCTTCCATGTTTCCCCTGTCTTTCCGTGCCCTTCCTGGTTTTCCATGCTCATCCTGGTTTTCCATGTTCTCCCTGTTTTCCATGTTTTCCCTGGTTTCTCCATGCCCTTCCTGGTTTTCCATGCTTGTCTTGGTTTTTCATGCTCTCTGTAATTTTCCATGCTCTTCCTGATTTTCCATGTTCTCCCTGTTTTCCATGGATTTCCATGTTCTCCCTGGTTTTTCCATGCTCTCCGTTTTTCCATTCCTTCTGGTTTTCCGTTCTCTCCTTGGTTTCCCAGACTCTCCATGGTTTTCCAACCCCTCCTTGGTTTTTCCATGCTCACCATGGTTTTCCATGCTCTCCATTTTTTCCCGTGCTCTCCCTGTTTTCCATGCCATCCCTGTTTTTCCATTCCCTCTGGTTTTCCATGCCCTTCCAAGTTTTCCAAGCCTTTCCTTGCTCCCTGCGCTCCTCCTTGGAGCCGGACCCTGTGGGATCAGGACAGATCCCAGAATTCCCAGATTGGATCAGCTGAGCCTCTTTTATCCTGAGCCTCTGCCTGGATTCCCACCCTGAAATTCCCACCCCATATTCCCATCACTTCCAGACCGTTATTCCCAATCCAAAGATTCGTTTTTTTGGCAGGAATTCTTGGGAGCAGAGCCAGACCGGCTCCTTTTTCCCACTTTTCCCCCATCCCAAATCCTGGGATTCCTCTTTCCACCCTCCCAGCAATTCCCAGTTTTCCTGGAGAGGGATTGGGAGCCGCAATCCCAGGAGAAGGATCTGGAGGCAGTTCCAGCTCTAATCCCACAATCCCCATGATTTTTTCTGGGAATTGTAGTGCTCTTTCATGGGCTGAAGTCATTCCAGGGAAAACAGGGGATCCGTTCTCTTCCCGTCCTTCGCTCTGGGTTTTCCTGTGGATCAGCTTTCCCAGGACTGGGCTTGGAGCCGCTCTGCTTCCCAAGGAACTGCCAGGGAAAGGGACATTCCCAAAGAAAGCTCTGCCGGGTGCTTCCCGCCCCGTTTTCCATGGATCCCGAACACCCCCTGTGCCCTTCCCGACCCTTTCCCGGCCATTCCGATCCCCTTGGAGCAGCAAATTCCCAGCAGGATGCTCCGGGATCCCTCCTGTGCAAAAATCCATGGGCTTGGATGCAGGGAATTGCCTTGGGAGCTTTTCCATGGCTTGGGATGGAATTCCAGCCACTCCCGCTCCGGCTTCCCTGGATCCATGAGGAGGGCGAGGGATGATCCCAGCTGGGAGCTGGGATAAATCCCAAATCCCGGGTCANTGGATCCATGAGGAGGGCGAGGGATGTGGGATAAATCCCAAATCCCAAGTCGGAGGGGCGATCCCAGTGGATAAAGGCTGGAATTCCGAGGTGCCTTGCCCAAATCCCACATCCCAGGCCGGATCCCGCATGCCAGAGGCCGGGAATTGTGGGAAGAGCCAAGCTGGAGCCGGGAATGGGGGCGGGAATTGTTCCATGCCATTGATTTTGTGTTTTGTTTCCCATTCCAAGCCTCCATGCGGAGAAGGAAAGGGGGTGAGTGAAACCGAGATTCCCGGGATTCCACCCCTTCCTGCCAGCTCCCGCTGGGATCCGGCAGGATCCAGACTGGGGGGAGATCCCAGGATCCGTGAGGATCCAGGCTGGGGGAAATTCCAGGATCCCGAGGGTCGCTGTTCAGGGAATTCAGCCGGAATTTGGGAATTTGGGATCGGCTCTGAGGTCCTGGAGCCGCTCCAGTAGGAATTGGAACACCAGGAATTGGAATGCCAGGAATTGTGGGGCTGGGAATTGGAAGTGCCAAGCGGGATTCTGCTGGGCACGGGCAGAATGCTCCTGTATCCTAAAATTCCCAACCCTGCCATTCCCAGGTGGGATCCCTGCTCTGGGTTTTCCCCCTGGAAAATTCCTGTGGGATCTTTGGGAATGATGGTGTCCAGCTTTATCCCAAATAGCCAAAGCCTCTCCTGGCAAACCCAGAGAGTTTATCCCACTATTCCTGGCAGTTCCAGGGAGTTTATCCCGCTATTCCTGGTGTATCCATGCAGTTTATCCCACTATTCCTGGTGGATCCATCCAGTTTATCCCGCTATTCCTGGCAGTTCCAGGCAGTTTATCCCACTATTCCTGGTGGATCCATGTGGATTATCCTGCTGTTCCCACCAGGATGTGCTGGGAATGTCCTGTGAGGACCACAGAAAATCCAGGAAGTTTTTGATGGAAGGGTTGGATCTGGATGGGATTGAAGGTCCCTTCCCACCCAACCCCTCCTGGGATTTTCCGATCCAGGATTTTCTGTCCTGGTGGTTCCCATTCCGGGTTCACCACAGAGATGGGAATGTGCGATCAGCTCTTCCAGCAGGGATCCAGTGGGGATAGGACAGGGAAGAAGCTGAGCAGGAATTACCATGGGAAGTGTCTGAGGGATCTTCCCAAGCCTTCCCTGGATTGGGCAGATCCAGGGGGGCCACAAGAGGATCCCATGGATCAGGAAAATCAGCTGGACGTTCCCAAGGAGTGGAGACAGATCCAGGATGCTTTTCTTCCAGAAAAGATTCCAGGGAGAGCTCAGAGCCCCTGGCAGGGCCTGAAGGGGCTCCAGGAGAGCTGCAGAGGGACTGGGGACAAGGGACAGGACCCAGGGAATGGCTCCCAGTGCCAGAGGGCAGCCATGGATCCAGGGATCTTGGCAATTGGGAATTGCTGGCTGGGCTGGGATTGCCAGAGCAGCTGGGGCTGCCCCTGCATCCCTGGCAGTGGCCAAGACCGGGCTGGAGAAATCTGGGATCATGGGAAGGTGTCCCATGGAATGGGATAAGCTTTAAGGTCCTTCCTACCCAAGCCATTCCATGATTCCATGTCCCACGATTCCATGGAAAGTCCAAGGACCAGCCTGGCTTCAGGAGAATCCCAGAGTTACAATTCCCACTGGACACATGTGGAGCTGCCCAGTCCCTCTCCCGGGGCAGGAATTTGGGATACGGATCCACCTGGATCTGGGAAGCGCCATCAGGTGGAGGTGACACGGAGCCAACAGCCCCAGTTTCCCATTCTGGGTGGGAATTCCGTGGGCTCAGCTCAGGAGGGATCCATGGGAATGAATCCATGTCCACCTCCTGCCCTCTCCCATATCCCAAGGTTCAGGATTCCAGCTGGAATTCCCAAGGGAATGGATCCCCTGGGACACATCCGGGCACAGCTCAGTGTTCCCAAGGGACAAAAGTGCCAGGATGGATCCTGGAGCTGGGAATTCCAGTCCCACTCCCCATTCCCTGAGCTTGGACACCGCTGTGGTGGCTCTGCCGATATTCCCGATATCCGCGGGCACCGGATCCTGTCCCAGACACAGAAAGTTGGGATCATTCAGGGAGTCCATTCCAGCTGGGAATATCTCAGTTTATCCCAAACAAACACCAGGTGTGACGGAGCTGTGTCGATCCCACGGACATCTCCATGTCCTGGGATTCCCTGGATCTCCCACCCTCCCGGCAGGACTCGGTTCATCCCGAATACCCAAAATCCGGGATGAACTCGCTGGTTAGCATCAGACAGAGAATTCCTTGGAATGTGGGGTGGGACAGCGCCCACAGAATTCCCTGGCTGAGCAGGATCCGCCCCCCAAAATCCACAGAAAACCACCAGCTAGGGAGAGGAATGGCAGGGACAACCCTTCCTTTTTCTGGGATGAGCTGCGGGAAGGGAGTGATCCGAGGGCTGAGCCCTGGGATCAGCCGGTTTTCCTTGGATTCCAGAGAAGCTGGATGAGATCCTGGCGGCTGCCGAGCCGGCGCTGAGGGCGGAGCTGGTGGAGGCCGATTCCAGGGCGGCCACGGTGAAACAGCGCCCGACCAGCCGGAGGATCACCCCCGCGGAGATCAGTGTGAGCCAGCGGGAATTCCGCGGGAATGGGGGAGTGGGATGTGGGAATGGGATGGGAGGATCACCCCTGTGGAGATCAGTGTGAGCCAGCAGGAATTCCGCGGGAATGGGGGCGTGGAATGTGGGAATGGGATGGGAGGATCACCCCTGTGGAGATCAGTGTGAGCCAGCGGGAATTCTGCAGGAATGGGGGAGTGGAATGGGGGCCTGGAATGTGGGAATGGGATGGGAGACAGCTACATGATCACCCCTGCAGAGATCAGTGTGAGCCATCAGGAATTCCACGGGAACGGGGGCGTGGAATAGGAATGGAATGGAATGGGAGAGAGCCAGAGGATCACCCCTGCGGAGATCAGTGTCAGCCAGTGGGAATTCCGCGGGAATGGGAGCGTGGGATGTGGGAATGGGATGGGAGGACGTGGAGAGGGATGGATGAGAGGCACTGAGGAGTGGAATTCCCGGGAACAGAGAGTAGAAATCCCAGGAATGGAAGGAGAGGGGCAGGGGCATGTGGAAAGGGATGAGAAGGATCCAGAGGATCTCACTGAGGAGATCAGTGTGAGCCAGAGGGAATCCCACCGGGAATGGGGGCCTGGAATGAGGGAGAGGGGTGGGAGGGAATGGTGAGTGGGATTCCCAGGAATGAGGAGTGGGATTCCCAGGAATGAGGAGTGGGATTCCCAGGAATGAAAGGAGAAGGAAGGGAGCACATGGAGAAGGATAGGAAGGAATGTGGTGCCAAGGGGAGCTGGTTCAGGAGTGGAATTCCCGGGAATGTGGAACCTGGGAGACCCCAATCCACAGCAGGGGCTCAGCGCTCCCTCAGCTCCCCAGGATCCCCATCCAGGCCTGGGAATCCGCATGGATTTCCCAGGAAAAGCGGGAAGAACAGCTCAGGAGGAACCTGGAGAGCCGGGCTGGATGCGGCACTGGAATTCTGCCGGAATTCGAGGGGAGGCGCGGAGGGAGGAGGAGGACAAGGAGGAGGAGGAGGAGACTCGGGATTGTGCCGGGAATGCTGCGGGTGGGAGGCAGCTCCGGGAAAAGCGGGATGGGAGGTCCCGGAGCCATCCTCACCAGATTCCTGCCTGGAGCAGGCAGGGAGATGGGATGGGACCCAGGGAGTTATCCCAAAGTTTGGAATTCCACTGGATGGAGCAGCAGGAAGGTGGAGGGGAGGAAGGTCCATCCCAGTGGGAAGAGCTCCCGTTTTCCCGTGGCTGGAAGTTCGAGTGGGAATGTCGAGTCCTTCTGGCAGCATCCAGACTGGGAATTCCCTGTTTTTCCCTTCCAGTCCCTGTTCGAGCGCCAGGGAATGGCACATTCCGGGGTCCTGGCGGGAACGGAGAAGCCCCACGTGTCCCTCCGGAAGGGAATTCCAAGGACCAAGTCTGTAGGTGAGGAAAAACCCGGGAGAATCCCTTGGGAATGAGGAGGGAGGGTCCCTGTGGGATGTGGAGTGGGCGGGAAGGCTCAGCCATTCCCGGGTTGCTCCAGCTCTTGGATTGTGGAGTATTCCATGGAATTCCAGCTTGGAGGGATGCCTGGTCCTGCTTGGAGCAGAAGGTGAGACTGGAGAATTCCAGAAAAGAGTTTTGGGAGAGAATTCCAGGAATTCCCAGGGCTCCTGGCTCTGCCACTCCCAGTGTTGTCACTGGCCATTCCCAGCAGGAATGCCACCCCTGGAGCTGGGAATGCCAGAGCTGGAGCTTAGGAGGAGCAGGATGAGGTCTGGAGGAGGCACCTGGATGTGAGCTTATCCCAAAATATTTATGGAGTTTTCAAACCCAAAACCACTTGTGGGGGATCCTTAACCTTGTTCCTAAAGATTTATGGAGACTCCAAACCCCAAACCATCTGTGGTGGCTCCTTGAGCTTATCCCAAAACATTTATGGAGTCTCCAAATCCAAACCCATCTCTGGTGGATTCTTGATTCTGTTCCCAAAGATTTCTGGTGCCGCCAAACCCAAAATCCATCTGTGGGAAGTCCTTGACTCCACTCCAGAAGGTTTTTGGTGCCACCAAACCCAAAACCATCTGTGACAGATCCTTGAGCTTATCCCAAAACATTTATGGTGTCACCAACTCCAAAAGCATCTCTGGTGGGTTCTTGATTCTGTTACCAAAGATTGATGGTGCCACCAAACCCAAAATCCTCCTGTAGTGGGTCCTGAACCTTGTCCCTAAAGGTTTGTGGTGCCTCCAAACCCAAACCTGGCTGTGGGATGTCCTGGACCTTGTTCATAAAAATTTATGGAGTCTCCAAATCCAAAACCATCTCTGGTGGGTTCTTGATTCTGTTACCAAAGATTGATGGTGCCACCAAACCCAAAATCCTCCTGTAGTGGGTCCTGGACCTTGTCCCTAAAGATTTATGGTGCCACTGAACCCAAAATCAGCTGTGGTGGCCCCTGGACCCTGTCCTGAAGGTTTATGGTGCCACCAAACCCCAAAATCAGATGTGGTGGGTCCTTGAGCTTATCCCAAAAGGTTTGTGGTGTCACCAAACCCTGACTTGGCTGTGAGGTGTCCTTGACCTTCTCCATAAAGATTTATGGTGTCACCAATCCCAGAACTTTCTGTGGTGGTTCCTTGACCTTGTCCCTGAAGGTTTTGGGTGCCACCAATCCCAAAATCCATCTGTGGGATGTCCTTAATCTTGTTCCAGAAGGTTTTGGGTGCCACCAATCCCAAACTCAGCTGTGGGAAGTCTTTGACCCTGTTCCAGAAGGTTTTGGGTGCCACCAATCCCAAACCTGGCTGTGGTGGGTCCTTGGATCCTAAAAATTAAAGGAAAATTGGGGGTTTCAGGGATTGTGTTGGTGCAGCTGCTCCTCTGCCGGGAATTCCATGGGAAAGACATTCCCAAGGCTCCGGAAAAGCTGGGATAAATTGGGATCATTTGTGTGGGATGTGGAGGATGGATCCACATGTGCACATGGAGAAATCCCATCCCAGCATCCCAAACCCATGGTGTCCAGAGGGAAACCGTGACTTTTATCCTGGTTTATCCCATATTTTGGTCTTGGAAGTGGATCCTGCCCCAGTGCTGTTGGAATGAGGAGGATCCAGGAGATTCCCAAAGGATGTCTGGAATTACTGGGAGAGAATGTTTGGGAAGAAGCTTTGGAAAAGGAGCTGTTTAAGGGCTGGTGCGCCATGAGGAGCCAGGAATGGTTTGGAAAGGATAAGGAGTGGGGATGGCAGCGTTATCCAGGATGGATCATCCACTGGGAATGCATCCATGGAATTGTCCAAAGGCTGGAGCCAGGCTGGGAGAGCTGGGAATGTTCCCCCAGAGAAGGGAAGGATCCAGGGAGAGCTTCCAGCACATTGCAGGGCCTGAAGGGGCTCCAGGAGAGCTGCAGAGGGACTGGGGACAAGGCCTGCAGGGACAGGACCCAGGGAATGGCTCCCACTGCCAGAGGGCAGCCATGGATCCAGGGATCTTGGCAATTGGGAATTGCTGGCTGGGCTGGGATTGCCAGAGCAGCTGGGGCTGCCCCTGCATCCCTGCAATGCCCAAGG
>WBNO01012422.1:2922-27402 GCA_013400575.1 Peucedramus taeniatus | reverse complement strand
GGCAGTGCCTCGGGAAGGGCCCCCGAGCCCCCCTGGGCCGGGCAGGGGCTGCCAGGGATCCGTGCAGGGAGAGCCCGGGAAAAGTGGGATCTGCCCCGGGCTCGGGGCCAGGGCAGCTCTGCTGGGATCGGGGCAGGGATCGGGAATGTCCTTCTGGCTCTGCCCAGCTCCTGCCAGGAGCCAGCGGGGATCGGGATCTGCCCCAGGGAATGAGCCCCGGGAAAAGAGGGAGCGGCCTCAGCCTGGGCCAGGGCAGGCTCAGCTCCCAGATTTGGGATGGTTTTCCATGGAAAGGGGCTCAGGCCTTGGCAGGGGCTGCCCGGGGAGCTTTGGAGCCTCCGTCCCTGGAGGAGTCCAAGGAATTCCTGGAGGTGGCACTCAGGGCTCTGCTGGGGATCGGGCACAGCTTGGATTGGTGACCTTGGAATTCTTTCCCAGCCTCAATAATCTGGGAATTCTGTGCTCACACCCCCATGAGGATTCCCAGCACATCTCGGTTATCCCTGACCTTCCCAGCAATTCCCAGCCCATGCAGCCAAACCCCCCCAGAAAAAAAGGGATTAAAACCATTCCTTGAATCTCCATCAAATCCCAGTGGGAGAATTCCTGCTCCAAGCAGGAATGGCTGCAGCTGCCAGAGCTCATCCCAACCAAAAATCCAGGTTAAAATTCCACCCAGGAGCGCCAGCTCCATCCCCACAGCGGGACAACCCCTGGAATGGAGGGGACCCAACCCGAAAGCCAAAGCAGCTCCTGGAAGAAACCATTCCCGTGGAATTCCAGGAAAACGGGGATGGAAAAGAGGCGGAGAGGGAGGAATCGGGTGGGAACGGGGCTGGAATTAGAAGTCCTTGAGCTGTCATTCCACACCCACGGCCGGGAGCTGCGCAGTCACTTGATTCCAGGGGAAAAATCCCTGCACAGGCGAGGAAGGAGATGGAAAAGCAGCGCTGGGATGGGTTTTTTTGGGGAATAAATATTCCCTGGCATTTGCGTATTCCAGCAGCACTGCAGATTCCCAGGGAGAAAAGATAAAAAAGATTCTGGGAGGGGGGAAAAAATTCCCGGAGATAAAGGTGGTTAACTCCCAGCTGGCTGGTAAGAAAAGAGGGAGAAAAGATCAAAAAGATTCCCAGAAAAATTCCCGGGATAAAGGTGGTTAACCCCCAGCTGGCTGGAAAAAGAAAAGAGGGAGAAAAGATCAAAAAGATTCCAGGAAAAAATCCCGGGATAAAGATGGTTAACCCCCATCTGACTGGGAAAAAAGAGGGAGAAAAGATGAAAAAGATTCCAGGAAAAAAAAAAACCACAAGGATGGGAGAAAAATGGGAAAAAAAAAAAAAAAAAAGCAGGATGGGAGGAATATTTGGAGGAAAAGGGGAAGGAGTGGGGGGAAGGGGAGGGAAGATAATTCCTGTCAGACTTCCAAGATTTCTGCCAGCGCCATCTGCTCCAGCAGCGGAGTTAAAAACACTCCGGAGACTGCGGAGCTGCCATGGCTCCCGGAGAGAATTCCAGAGGGTGGAGCCGCTGCCTTTGGAGGGATGGGAGGGATTTGTGACCACTCGGGACCATCGGGAATATTGGGGGGGCTGGGAAGTGTCCTGGTGTTAAAGCGACGTCCAGGGTGGAATCCTGGAATGGTTTGGGTGGGAAGGATCTTTGAGATTCCCAAATTGCACCCCATTCCAAGGGCAGGGACACCTCCCGCTATCCCAGGGTGCTCCAGCCTGGCCTGGGGCACTTCCAGGGATCCAGGGGCAGCCACAGCTCCTCTGGGAATTCTGGGCCAATCCCAGGTGCCAGAGGATGGAGATTCCCATCCCTGGGCTCCAGAGGATGGAGATTCCCACCCCTGGATGCCACAGGAAAGAAATTACCACCCCTGGACACAACAGGACAAAGATTCCCATCCCTTGCCACCAAAGGATGGAGATTCCAATTCCTGGACACCAAAGGATGGAAATTCCCATCCCTGGATACCAAAGGATGGACACTCCCATTCCTGGATACCATAGGACAAATAATCCCATCCCTGGGCTCCAGAGGACAGAGATTCCCATCCTTGGACACCAAAGGATGGAAATTCCCATCCCTGGACACGACAGGACAGAGATTCCCATTCCTGGACACCAAAAAATGGAAATTCCCAACCCTGGATACCAGAAATTGTAGATTCCCATTCCTGGGTACCAAAGGGTGGAGATTCCCACCCCTGGATGCCACAGGAAAGAAATTCCCATCCCTGGACGCTAAAGGTTGGAAATTCCCATTCCTGGACTCCAGACTCTGGAGATTCCCAACCCTGGACACCAAAGGATGGAAATTCCCATCCCTGGGCTCCACAAGATGGAAATTCCCATCCCTGGGCTCCACGGGATACGGATTCCCTCCCCCTTCCCCCTCCAGTATTTGCACCCTCCTGCTCCAGGTCTTTCTTTGGGATTCACTCCCTCATCCCAGCCTTATCCATCCCTAAGGAATGCATGGAATGAGGTTTTCCAGGGATTTGGGCTGTTATGGCAACGGCCCGGGAGCTTTCATGGCGCGGCTTTGTGTTTTCCGTGGAGATTAGTTCCATGGATCCCGCCAGGAATGGTCTGGGAATGGCTCCGGGGGTTGCCAGGCTACGCTGGGAGTGTCATTCCCATTCCAAGGAATGCTGGGAGTTGGTCCTTACTGGTCCTTACTGGTGGTTCCGTTTGGATTCCGGCTCTTCATTCCTGAGCTCCGGAATTTGATCCCAGCGGTGTCCCGGTGTTCCGCGGGAAGTGTGGGAGTCTCCCATGGCCCCGTGTGGGGTTTGAGGGGAGCGGAATTCCATGGAAAACAGCAGAGGGACGGGTTGATTTGGGGTTGGAAATTCCTGTGAATGGGAGGACATCTGGGACTTTTCCCAGAGGATATTCCCACTTCTCCCATCCCTCCTAAGAGCCTGGAGCAGCTCCCAGCATTCCGGATTCACCGGGAAGTAGGTTTGGACACGCTGTGCTTTCCTGGGACACAAGGAACAGGGATTGAGATCCAGGGGTGGATCATGGAATCCTGGAATGGTTTGGGTGGGAATCCTGGAATGGTTTGGGTGGGAATCCTGGAATGGTCTGGGGACCTTAATCCCATCCCATTCCCACCCCTTCCGTGGGCAGGGACACATTCCACCATCTCGGACTTCTCCAGCCTGGCCTTGGACACTTTCCAGGATCCAGGGGGAGCCACAACTTCTCTGGGAATTCTGTCCCAGAGCCGGATGTTCTGGATCTGCTCTCTTTTAGGGATCCTTGAGGATCCTTTAGGGATCTTTTCTGAGGACAATTCCCTTGGGAATTCCAGGAGCATCCCCAGACTCCAGGTGCTGCAGGGAAGGAGCCCAATCCCAAAATTCCACACCTAATCCAGCCCCCAGCATTCCAGGCTGCTCCCAGGGGACCGCTGGTGGCTTTTGTTCCCCTCTGGAGATTCCCAGGCAGATCCCAGCATTCCATGAAAAGTAAATAAAGCTTGGCTCTGGAGCATCCATGCTGGGAATGCTTTTCCACGCTCCTTGAAATTCCTGGGAGGAATTTCTTCCTCTCCCGAGGTGCTGTAGGAATTTGACCACAGCGGCTGGGATGGGGGAAGGATTTGGGCAGGAGGAGACAACCAAAGCCCCGGAATTCGGGAAAAACCTTCCCAGAACCCAGCAACTGCACTGGAATTCCAAAGGATATGCTGGGAGCGGCTCAGCAGAGAAGGATCTCATGGAAAACTTTGTTCCTGAGGACGGTGGGATCCAGGGATGGATTGGGAAGAGCATTCCCAGCAGGACAAGGAGTGCTGGATCCAGGTCTGAGATCCTTGGGACAAAAGGGACGTGGAGCTCCTGGAGTAGATCCTGGAGGGATGGGAAGATGAGGAAGGGACAGGACATGGAATTGTTGGAGCAAGTCCAGAGGAGGAACCAGGATGATCCAAGGCTGGGAAAATTGGGATTGTCCAGCCTGGAGAAGGAAATAAAAGGGAAAAATCTGGGGTGACCCAAATGTGACCTTCCAGGACCTGCAGGAGCTCCAGGAGAGCTGAAATTTGGGAATGGAAGGACAGGACACAGGGAATGGTTCCCACTGCCAGAGGGCAGCCATGGATGGGATCTTGGGAATGAGGAATTCCTGGCTGGAATTGCCAGAGCAGCTGGGGATGCCCCTGGATCCCTGCAATGTCCAAGGAAAGGTTGGAGCAGCCTGGGATGGTGGGATTGGAATGGGATGGGACTGAAGGTCCCTTCCCACCCAAACCATTCTGGGATTCTGGGATCAAAGAGGCTCAGAATCCATCCCGAGGGATTTTTATGGAAGTTCCTGGAGTGCCGAGATTCCCAGTGAAGCCCCCGGATCCCAAAATTCCTTCCTAGAGTGGAGTCGGGGTGGGGATGGATCCAATGCCAGGCTGGGAGAGCTGGGAATGGAGGGAAATTCCATGTGAATTTCCCAATGGTGGGAAAGGGAGATTGGGGTGGGATTTTGGGAATTGGGAATTCCTGGCTGGGCTGGGATTGCCAGAGCAGCTGGGGCTGCCCCTGCATCCCTGGAATGTCCAAGGAAAGGTTGGAGCACCCTGGGATCAGGAGAGGTGTCCCTGCCCTTGGAATGGGATGGGACTGGGACAGGTTTGAGGTCCCTTCCCACCCAAACCATTCCATGATTTTAACGTGGGAAGAACATCCGGACTCTGGAGGCTGTGGAATCTCCTTCCCTGGAGATATTCCCAATCCAGCCGGACACATCCCTGGGGAACATTCCCAAAGTCATCCCCAATGGTTCCTCCCCCATTCCATGGTGGCTCCAAGCTCCCTTTTCCAGGGAATCCTGCCCAGATCCAGGGAGCCGTTCCAGGATCTGGGAGCGGAGATGCTGCCACGGTGACACCCAAGGTGACTCAGCTGCTCCTCCTGGGAACGGCTGGAAAACCAAGGGATGATCTGGGAATGATCCCATGGCTCTGGCTCAGCTGCTGCCACAGGGAGCTGCTCTGGGCCTGGAATGCTGGGTGGGAATGAACATGGAATTCCTGGGTTGTGCTTTTCCATAGTGTCCCTTCTGCTTGGCAATTCCTGGGATGTGTTTTTTCATGGCATTCCCTACATTGGGCAATTCCTTGGATGTGGTTTTTCCATAGCTTTCCCTGCACTTGGATGTGGTTTTCCATGGTGCTCCCTGCCCTCCACAATTCCTTGGATGTTGTTTTCCATAGTATTCCTTACCTTTGGCAATTCCTGGGATGTGGTTTTTCCATGGTACTCCCTGCATTTTGTAATTCTTTGGATGTGGTTTTCCACCATATTTCCTGAATATGGCAGTTCCTTGGACGTGGTTTTCCATAGTTTTCCCTGTATTTGGCAATTCCTTGGATTTGGTTTCCCATAGTTTTCCCTACCTCTGGCAATTTCTTGGATGTGGTTTTCCATAGTGTTCCTTATCTTTGGCAATTCCTGGGATGTGATTTTCCTGAGTCACTTCCACTTGGCAATTCCTTGGATGTGGTTTTCCGTAGTGTCCCTGCCCTTGTCAATTCCTGGGATTTGGTTTTCCATAGTATTTCTTGGACGTGGCAATTCCTGGGATGTGGTTTTCCATAATTTTCCCTACACTTGACAATTCCTTCAATGTGTTTTTTTCCATGGTATTCCCTGCATTTGGCAATTCCTTGGATGTGGTTTTCCATGGCGTCCCCTCCTCATTTAGGGAAAAATGGAGGAGAGCTGGATCCAAGGACTGGATCCAAGGACTGGATGTCCCAATGTCACCCCTGATCCAGCAGCCACACCCAGGACATTCCAGAGGGAATATCCCACTTTCCCGCTGGATTTCCTGCCCAGCCGGACACCACATTCCCAGGACAAGCTCCCCTATTCCGTGTCCTGTGACATTCCAGGCCCTGGGATGGCACTCAGAGCTTCCCAAATATTCCCATGTCACCTCCCAGCCTTTCCCAGAAATCTCCAGAAAGGCAGGACTGGGGTTTTTTTTTGGGATCTTCCTGCAGCTCCCAGAACATTCCACGGCTCCATCTAGTGCAAGATCCCAGATTCTCAAAGAAAAAAGGGCAAGGATGGGATCGTCCTCCCAAATTCCCCCTGCTGGCCTCAGCTCCAGGATTTCAAAAAAGCTTGGGAACGGCACATTTTCCATGGCTTTGTCCAGGCTCCCTTTGAACCCGTTCCGTGCTGCCGGTTCTTTATTCCCACGGCACATCCCCAATTCCCAAAAATAGCCCAGTTTCCAGCACGACCAACAGCATGGGATGGAATTTCAGTGCCAAATTCCTCCCTTTTGTCCCCATTGGATTCTGCCTCGGGTGGAATTGCTGACGGATTCCGGGCGGAGCTGCCGGAGCCTCTCAGTGCCACTGGAAGAGCATTTTCCATAAAGGAAAATTCGCTCCAGAGGCCAAAAATAAAAAACCCCAAATCCTCTCCGAAGCGGTTTGAAAGCTTGGGAAGAGCGGAGCAGGGATTGGGAAGGAGGAATTTTCCCTAAGGACGGGTGAGCACGGCGGATCCGGGCTTGGGAATGAGGCTGGAGCTGGGAATGGAGGGGGGGAATTGTGGCGTGAATGGATTTTAGGATCACAGACTGGCTCAGGTTGGGAAGGCCCTTAAATCATCCCAATCCACCCCTGATTTGTTCCTGCTTTTCCATCCAAATTCTCGCAGTGTCTCCGAGCATTCCCTGAAAAAGCAGGAA
Source organism: Peucedramus taeniatus (assembly GCA_013400575.1). NCBI lineage: Eukaryota > Metazoa > Chordata > Aves > Passeriformes > Fringillidae > Peucedramus > Peucedramus taeniatus. The sequence continues at coordinate 20,683 of WBNO01012422.1, read as the reverse complement.
TTCCTGCTAGACCCTGCTGGGCTCAGTCTGGCACTCGGGAACAGATGTCACCCCTCGGGAAAGCGGGAAGTGTGACGGGAGCCGCGCCCGTGCCGGTGGCACTCGGATGTCTGGCACGTTGGCGGTAGCGGCACTTCCGTCAGCGGAGCTGCTTGGGAAGGGGTGGGAACAGCTCCCGGGGGAGCTGATCCCACGGGAATGTGGCTGTGGGGAGGCTCTCATGGAATCGTGGAATGGTTGGGATTGGGATGAGCTCAAAGCTCATCCCATTCCCAGCCTTTCCATGAGACACCTTCCGCTATTCCAGGGTGTCCAACCTGGCCTTGGGTGCTTCCAGGGATCCGGGGGCAGCCACGGCTTTCCTGGGAATTCTGGCTGGTTCCTCCAGTCTCGGAGCTTCCACTGGAAGTTACTCCAAGCTTTTTCTGGCGAGGCTTGGAAAGAGGAAAGGTCTTGGAAACAAAGTCGTGTGAGAGGAACAACCCCAGCCACTTCCCAGTTTTTCCCACTCTGGGAATTCTCTGGGAATGTCCTCTTCACTGCTCTCCTTGTTTCCCAGATGGAGATGAGAAACTCACCCCTGGTTCCATTGTTTCCCTTGTTTTCCAGGGGAAGATGGGAAACTTCTCCCTGAGTCCATTCTTTTCCTTGTTTTCCAGAGACAACAAATTCATCCCTGACTTCACTTCTCTCCTTTTTTTCCTTGGGAAGGCAAGAAATTCCTCCCTGATTCCATCGTTTTCCTTGTTCTCCAGGTGGAAGATGAGGAGGTCATCCCTGACTTTGCTCTTTTCCTTGTTTTCCATGTGCAGACCAGAAACTCATCCCTGATTCCATATCTCTCCCTGTTTTCCAGGTGGAAGATGGGAAACTTCTCCCTGACTCCACTCATTTCTTGGTTTTCCAGCTGGAGACCAGAAACCCATCCCTGACTTTGCTCTTTTCCTTGTGTTCCACATGGAGACAACAAATTCATCCCTGACTTCACTTCTATTCTTATTTTCCAAGTGGAGACAAGAAATTCATCCCAGACTTTAGTTCTCCTTGTTTCTCAGGGAAAGATGAGAAACTTCTCTCTGACTCCGCTCTTTTCCTTGTTTTCCATCTGAAGACCAGAAACTCATCCCTGATTCCATATCTCTCCCTGTTTTCCAGGTGGAAGATGGGAAACTTCTCCCTGACTCCACTCTTTTCCTCGTTTTCCAGCCAGAGGCCAGAAACTCATCCCCGACTCCCCCGTTTTCCTTGTTTTCCAGGGGAAGACGAGAAACTGGCTGCGTCCTTGCTGGACGGGAAGTTCCCGCGGAGCACCTCCATGACGGACACGGTCCGGGNCCTCCCCCACCCCCCTCCCCCTATTACTTCGACACCGGCCCCCCTCCATCCTTCTCGCCACCGCCGCCGCCGGGCCGGGCTTACGACACCATCAGGTCCAGCTTTAAGCCGGGCTTGGAGGCCAAACTGCACGGGCTGCCGCAGGTGCTGAGCGCGGCCGAGATGTACGACCAGGCCAGGGGCTCCATGCCCTACCCCGAACGGCAGAAGAGGGCCCGCTCCATGATAATCCTCCAGGATTCCTCCCACCTCCCCGTGGAACCCACCGAGATCCCGCGGCCCGGCCCGGCAGCGACGCCCCCAGAGAAGCTCAAGAGGAAAGGCCGGGTCATCGACAACCCCTATGCCAACATGGGCCAGTTCAACGTGAGCCTCTTCGCCCCCACCAAGCCGCAGAGGAAGAAGAGTCCCCTGGTCAAGCAGCTCCAGGTGGAGGACGCCCAGGAACGAGCGGCCTTGGCCATCACCGGCGGCTACTCCTCCCGGGAGCCGTCCCCCACGCGCCGGACCCACCGCCTGGACTACCAGCACCACCCCGGCATCGCTCAGGTGGAAGCCGCCGGCCTCCCCTTCGCCACCGCCATCGCCGCCGGCGTCATGAAGGACCGGGACCGGCGGCTGGACGAGAGGAGGAAATCCACGGTGTTCCTGTCGGTGGGAGCCATCGAGGGGCCGGCGCCGGGCGGCAGCGAGATGCCGTCGCTGCAGCAGTCGCGCTCCATTGACGAGCGGCTCCTGGGCAGCCGGGATGTCCTCCTGCCGTCCCCTGTGTCAGCTTTAAAGCCATTAATCAGCAGCTCCTCCTCGACCTTCATTCACCCCCTGACGGGAAAGCCCCTGGATCCCAACTCGCCCCTGGCGCTGGCGCTGGCCGCAAGGGAACGGGCGCTGTCCACTCAAGTCCCATCCCGGTCGCCCACCCCAATCCACAGCCCCGACTCAGACAGAGCCGCGCCCCTGTTTGTGGACATCCAAACCAAAGAACCGGACAGGGGGGACTTGGAGAGCTTGGTGTCCCCCGCCTACTCCCCCGGAGGGAAGGCGGTGATGGCGGCCGACGCCGGCGCTCTGACCCCCACCAAGAGCCCCTGGGGGACTCCGACCACCCTGCGGAAGGAGCCCGAGGTGCGAGCGGAGACGCCGAGCAAGGAGGAGAAGAAACCCGAGGACAAGAAGTCCATGATCATCAGCATCGTGGACACGTCGCAGCAGAAGACCGCCGGCCTCATCATGGTCCATGCCACCAGTAATGGTCAAGATGAGATAGGCCTGGAGATCAAAGACGAGAGCCCGGCCATGCCTGAGGTCTGCGCCGAGCCGGCCGAGTCCCCCAAAGCCGAGCCCCAGCCCAGCCCCGTGGGGAAGCCGCCGGCCAGCCCAGCCTCGGAGAAGGCGCTGGGCCAGGGCAGCTCGGAGGAGGAGGTGGAGCCCTACACGGTGACCCTCCCGCCGGCCCAGCTGTCCTCCAGCGATGAGGAGACCCGCGAGGAGCTGGCCAAGATCGGGCTGGTGCCGCCCCCGGATGAATTCGCCAACGGGGTGCTGGTGACCACCCCCGGCACCCCCGTGAGCCACCTGGCCGCGCCCGGCACGCCGTCCCTGACAGCGGCAGCAGTAGCACCTTCTCCCCCCGGCGTGACACCCTCAGGGAAGCCCTCGGACGCCCCCGCAGCCCCAGAGTCGGCGGCGGACTCGGGAGTGGAAGAGGTGGACACCAGGAGCTCCAGCGACCACCACCTGGAGACCACGAGCACCATCTCCACGGTCTCCAGCATGTCCACGCTGTCCTCGGAGAGCGGCGAGCCCACCGACACCTACACGTCCTTCGCCGACGGCCAAACTTTTCTACTCGAGAAGCCACCAGTGCCTCCAAAGCCCAAACTCAAGTCCCAGCTCAGCAAGGGGCCGGTTACTTTCAGGGACCCACTTTTGAAGCAGTCTTCGGACAGCGAGCTCATCTCCCAGCACCACGCGGCCACGCTGGCGGCCACCAGCGCGGCCCGGCCACGCTACCTCTTTCAGAGAAGGTCCAAGCTATGGGGGGACCCCATGGAGAGCAGGCCCGGCCACGGGGCCGAAGAGGACAAACCAACTGTGATCAGCGAGCTGAGCTCCCGCCTCCAGCAGCTCAACAAGGACACGCGCTCCTTGGGCGAGGAACCGGCCGGCTCCACCCTGGATCCCGGCAAGAAGTCGCCAGTGGTGGCCGCACGGTAAGAGCCGGGCGTGGCCGGGGTCGGGGACGGGGTGGGTGATGCTGCCGAGGAGCCGGATGTGGCTTTGAGGGACATCTCGGAGCCTTGGGAGCTCGGCAGAGGGGCCGGAATGTCCGCGGGAGTTGTGGGATGGGCTCCTGGCGCGCCGGGGCTGTGGCTGCTCCCCCGCTCCGCCCTTCCCACCGCTCCATGTCCTCCCCTCCCTGTGGTGATAATGGCGATGCTGTGGTGACAATGGTGATGCTGTGGTGACAACGGTGATGATGTGGTGACAATGGGGATGCTGAGGTGACAGTGATGATGCCGTGGTGACAATGATGACATGATAATGACAATGCTGTGGTGACAATGCCAATGTGGTGACAATGATGATGCTGTGGTGGTGACAATGCCAGTGTGGTGACAATGACGATGCCGTGGTGACAGTGACGATGTCATGATGATCCTGCTGTGGTGACAATGATGATGTCGTGACAGTGACAATGCTGTGATGACAATGACGATGTGGTGGCAACGACGATACTGTGGTGACAATGACAATGCCATGGTGACAGTGATGATGCTGTGATGATAGTGATGATGTGGTGACAATGACGATACCGTGGTGACGATGCCATGGTGACAATGATGATGCTGTGATGGCAATACTGTGATGACAGTGACGGTATGGTGACGGTGACGATGCCGTGGTGATGATGACGATGCTGTGGTGACAATGCTGTGGTGACAATGACGACACTGTAGTGACAATGATGGCACTGTGGTGACAAGGACAATGCTGAGGTGACAATGTTGAGTCCTGGGTCATCCCCTCCATGTTCACTCCTGGCCAAGCACCAAGGATGGGTTTTTCTGGGGCTTTTCCATTTCTGAGGATCTCCAGGTGTTGTCCCGCTCAGGAGGTGACAAAGGTGGCCTGCGGCACTCCCTGGACAGGACATGGTGACACCAACTCCACTCTGGTTCTGCCTCACCCACCCAATCCTAAAACGATCCCAAATCCTTTAAAAGCTTGTGATTTTGACCCAAAATCTGAGTCTTGTCCTGCCCTTTCAGGCACAGCCCCACAGAGCTGCCATGAGTCGGTGTCACCTGGTGTCACCCGGTGTCACCCAGTGGCACCCATGGGTGCCAGGGTTCAGCAAGGTGCCAGGAGCTCTGGATCAGGGGCAGCCCTTCCCGTGGGAAAAGCTTTTCCAACCAAACCATCCCAGCCACGGCTGCTCCCAGCACGTGGCACTGGCGCAGGAGGTGACATTCCAGGCGGTGGCCTCAGGGACAAAGTGTCCCAGAGCATCCCAGGGTCACTCTGGCCTATCCCAGCAGGTCCAAACTGGGAACACTGGGAGCGGATCCGGGGGTGTCATTCCCTGCGGAGCCAGGTGTCACCCAATGTCCCCTCCCTCATCCCGAGCCAAGGCCATTTGGGGATCCTCTGGAATCGAGGCTGTGCCCATCTCCAGCGGCACCAGAATTTTGGGAATTCCAGGCTTTTACGAGCTTTTCCAGGATCCCACGCTGGTTTGGGGTTCCCTGCTGGGAATCCTCCAGCTTCCGGTGACATCGGAACGTCCCTTTCCGTGTCCCCATCCCTTCCATCCGCGTCCATCCAATCTCCCGGTTTTCCCCCAGAGCGATTTCACCGATTTTAAGGATCACCCCTTCTCCATCCTCTCTTTCCTGCCTTCCCTGCAATTCCCAGGGCTCCGTGCCCCCCTCATCCAGCCCCTAGAGCCTCCTGTTTTCCCACACATCCCGTCCTCGCTCCCTGCTGGAATCCGGCCCTTCCAGCCACCCTGCAGAGTCTCACATTCCCAATTTTTCCCCTTTTGGGAAAGTCACGGCCTTTCATCTCCCGAATTTTGGGATGTCAAAGGCTCAAAACGTCTCCCGGGAAGTCAGTGGGGAATGGAATTTTTAGTGATGGCGGCCGCTCTCCTGCATTGTCCGAGTTCTCCTGGTTTTTTTATGGAATTGCTGTGAATTCAGGGAATAATGGGAGCAGGGTTAGGTAAGAGGGGGTGACCCAGTTTGGGATTCATTTTCCAGACTCTGGAATTGTCCAGAATAGGGAAGTGTCACCTGAATGTCCCTCAAGAGCTGCCAGGAGCCAGAGGTGGCCTGGAATCCCACAGGGATGGGGACAGGCAGGTGGCCTGGAATTCTGCAGGGATGAGGACACTGAGGTGACCTGGAGTTCCAAATGGGGACATCAAGGTGTCCTGGAGACCCACAGGGATGGGACCCTGGAATTCTGAAGGGATGGGGACACTGAGGTGACCCGGAGTATCCCAAAAGGACACTGAGGGGTCCTGGAGTTCCACGAGGAACAGGGACACTGAGGTGACCTGGAGTATCCCAAAAGGACACTGAGGCGTCTTGGAATTCCACAAGGAACAGGGACACTGAGGTGACCTGGAGTTCCACAGGGATGGGGACAGGGAGGTGGCTTGGAGTCCCCAAAGGGTACAATGAGGTGTCCTGGAATCTGGGAATGGGGACCCTGAGATGGCCTGGAGTCACACAGGGACAGGGACACTGATGTTCCCATACCTGACCCCTCCAGCCCTTCCAGCGGCTCTGGATCCATGGGATTGGCGGAGCAGCTGCCATTCGGGAAAAATCCTGGAATTCCCCCCTCCCACAATCATCCTGAATTCCCAGCAATTCCGTGCAAGCTCAGGGAATTCCCTGCTCCAGAGCAGTCCCCCGTGCCTTTCCCTGACCGATCCCTGTGGGAATGCTCCCTGGGAACCCCGGGAAGTCCCAATCCGTGACTTGTTCCTGAGCTCTAACTCCGGCTCTGTCTCCTCCCAAGCCGGGCGTCCACGGAAGGACCTTTGAGCCGAGGGACTGGGAAAGAGCCTAAGGAATTCTGACAGTGGGAACGTCAGGTCACAGTTCACTGACGGTGACAATCCCGGGACCAGGGACACCCGGGACGGTGACAATGGCAGCGGAGCAAGGGGACAACTTCCCTTCATCCGTGGTGGCCCTTGGTGGCCGTGTCCAAGAGCAGCTTCCTCGTGTTTAACCCAAAACCCTGGAATTGTTGAGGTTGGAAAATCCCTCTGATCCCACCAAGTCCAACCACTCCCAGCACTGCCCTGTGTCCCCAAGTGCCACATCCACACGGCTTTTAATCCCGCCGGGAATGGGGGTTCCACCCCTTCCCTGGGCATCCCATTCCAGCGCTTCATCAACTTCTCGGGAAGGAACTTTCCCAAAACCCAACTTCACCTCGAGGTGATCCCCTCTTGTTCCCCGCCCTGGCTGGAATTCCTGTCCGGGATTCCTGGAGCGGTGGAAGGATCCTGGAAAAACCCGGGATCCTGGGAAAACCCTGCTGGGATGCGGGAGAGACTCGGGATGTGCTGGAGCCGCTCCCGCTGCCGGGAGCCGCGCGAGGCCGAGCGCGTTCCGCGTGTGACATCCGTGTCCCCAATAAAGCTGACGGTGACCGTGACAGGTGTGTGTGTGTCATTGGGGACACGGCCATTCCCAGCATTTTGGGAGACACATTCCATGCCTGGAGCCAGCTCCGGCTCTGGATTCACTGCTCCAGCGCTCCAGGCGGCATTCCCGCAAAATTCCCGTGACATTCCCGTCCCATGTCCCCGCCCGGCCCTGCCAGGCTCCCGCCATCCATAATCCCAATTGGATCCATCTTCCCAACCTCTGGGACTCACCAGGAGCATTCCAAAAATACCCAAAACCCTTTGTCTTTTCCAGCCAACTGGTCGTGGTTTAATTCCCAGGAATTTAGGATGTGCAGGGCCCAGGATTTGCCCAGGTCATTCCCAGGTAGAGCTTTGTATTTTCCTCTGGAATTTGGAAGGAGGTTCCAAGTCCAGAACTGTGTGAGCTTTGCCCATCCCAAGGGTTTTTCCAGTTAAATCCCAGCCACAGATTTCCAGCTTTTCCAAGAGTTTTCCTTGGCATTGATAAATCTCCAAGGCAGATTTCAGAAGAGTTCCAAGGTTTTGGGGCTCCAGGGAGCTTTTCCAAAGGGACCTGGCTCCTGGGGACTTCCAGGAACATCCCGATAGTCACAGTTTGGGGCTCTGGATCCGAGCTCAGGGAAACTTTGCCAAGGGCTCCCAGTGATTCCCCAGGAGAATCCCAAATGTCGAGTTTGGGGCTTCAGATCCAAGCTCAGGGAAGTTTTTCCAAAGGGTCCTGGCTCCTGGGGACTCCCAGGAACATCCCAAATGTCCCAGTTTGGGGCTCCGGATCCCAGCTCAAGGAAGCTTTTCCGACAGTTCCTGAGGACTTCCTGGAGCATCCCAAGCGTCCCAGCTTGGGGCTCCATATCCAAGCTCAGGCAAGATTTTCCAAGGGCTTCGGGCTCCTCAGAACTTCCAGGAGCATCCCAAATATTCCATTTTGGGGCTCCAGGTGAGGCAGGGCTTTTCCAAAGGGTCCTGGTTTCCAGTGATTCCCAGGAGCATCCCAACTGTCCCAGTTTGGAGCTCTGGATCCAAGGGAAACTTTTCCAAGGGTTATTTTGTGTGTCTTTGCTCATTCCTTTGTTTCTCTTTAACCCCAAAAAGGCTCCCGGGAAGCAGAATTGGAGCTTCCAAAGGGAGCGTTTCCGGTGCTGCTCTGCAATTCCATGAATTCCTTTGTATTCCCACAGATCTGAGGGAGAAGGAGAAGAAACTTGAGCCCTTTGGGGTTTTAGTTCCTTTTAGGGTAAAGCTGCCTCTTTTTCTCCGATCCTAAATGAATCCCATGTCCCGGAAGTGGTGTCACATTCCAGCAAAAGCTTGGAAAAACACCCCCTGTTTCCTTGTAGGCTTGGGAGCTTTCCTGGGGAAATTCCCATGGGAAGCAGGGATTTGGGGTGAAAATGGAGGGAATTGGGTGTGGGGAGGAAAGGAAAAGGGGATTGGGATCGCTGAGTGAGGGAGAGTGGGAATAGAGGGGGTTTGTGTGGCAGGCAGGGGTGGGGAGGAGGTGGCCACTTTCGGAGAGGAGGTGGCCAAGTTTAGGGAAGAGGTGGCCAGGTTTCAGAGGAGGCGACAAGGATTGGGAAGGAGTGACCAGGATTGAGGAGGAGTGACCAGGATTGAGGAGGAAATGGCCAAGTTGGGGAAGGAAGTGACCAGGATTGGGAAGGAGTGGCCAGGATTGAGGAGGAGATGACCAAGTTGGGGAAGGAAGTGACCAGGATTGAAGAGGAGGTGGCCAGGACTGAGGAGGAGGAGGTGGCTCCATTTGGAGAGGAGGTGACCAAGTTTGGGAAGGAGGTGGCCAGGATTAGGAAGGAGGTGGCCAAGCTGGAGGAGGAAGTGGCCAGGATTGGGATAGAGATGACCAGCTTTGGGAAGGAGGTGACCAAGTTCAGGAAGGAGGTGGCCAAAGTGTAGGAGGAGGTGGCCAAGTTTGGGAATGAAGTGGCCAGGATTGACTGGGATGGATATGACCGGGATTGGGATGGAGGTTCCAGGATAGGGATGGAGATTCCAGGATTGGGAATGAGGTGACCAGGATTGAGATGGAGTTGACCAGGATTGATTGGGATGGAGGTGGCCAGGATTGGGATGGAGATTCCAGGATTGGGATGGAGATGACCAGGATTGGGATGGGGGTGGCCACGCTGCCAATGGCCACAACCCTGGCGTTCTCCACCCTCCCTCCCACAGTGCTCCATGGATTCCACTTCCCATGGGAAGAGGCTTCTCCAAGGGGCCCCAGGCACAGTGGGATCCCCTGGATCCCCTCTCCTCTGGGTTTCCATGGAATTTCCCCAGGTTCTCGAAGGACATCAGGCTGAGGCTGGAGACCTTCCCCACCAGCAGAGCCTTGGGAGAGCTCAGGGAGGTTGAGCCGTGGAAAACCGGGAATTCTGGGGGGCTGCACTGAGAGGACCCTTCCAGCCCTTGATCCCAGATGATCCCGAGGTGTGGCAGGATCTGGGAAGGGTTTGATGCCTACAAGGAGACAGGGTCCCAGCACGTGTCCTGTCCCGGTGTCACCGTGTCCCCACGTCACTGCTCCGCTGGCTTCTCCCATCCCAGCATCACCCATCACCCTCATCCCAAGGAAACGGGCTTTTTGGGAAATTTGGGAAGAGCAGTGAGGGGTGGCCGGAGCTCCACGAGATGAGCTCCAGGTCCTGAAGGAGCCTCCAAGTGGGAAGAGTGGAAGTGCCCCCATGTTCCCATCAAACTGGGGTTTGTCACCTTTTCCTTGAGGTGGGAATCATGGGAAAAGAGTTTTTCCTTGGAGAAATCCAGAGGGATCCATTCCAGGTGGAGTTCAGGGAAGGAAGGAGCTCTGGATGTTCTGCAGGATCTCTCACAGGAAGAGATTGGTTTGGGAAGGCCCAGGGGCAACACTCCAGGAACCGGGAATTTTCCTACAGATTCCAGCCCGGAATTCCCTTTTCCTGCCAGGATCAGAGAAGGACAAAAGGAATTTTAGTTACAACATCCCTGACCCTGCCAGAGCTCCCTGCTGGAGCTTCCCAGACACCAGGATTGTTCCGGATTGTCCCTGCTCCAGGACAGAGCTCACGAATAAATCCCAATCCCAAAACTGCTCCAGACAAATCCCAGCTGGAGCCTGAGACCCCCCTTGGGTCTCGTCCCCATCCCTGCTCCGGCCTGGTCCCCTTGGGATATTTTTCCCAAGGGATAACCACGTGTCCTTCCCAAGAATTCCCAAATGCACATTCCCAAATGTTCCCAGATTCTGCTCCAACAGCAGCTCCCCACTTTTGGCTTTCCCAAAGTGTTCTCGCTCCCGGCATAGCTCCAGCATTTCCTGCCTGTTCCAGTGCAGAAAGGGTTAAAACTGGGAATAATCCAGGGGTTTGGGGGCATTTGGAGCCACCATTCCAAACCTGGAAGCTCCTGGTCCTTATCCGGGTGGGATGAGGCCATTCCCTCCTTCCTGACAGCACAGCCCAGGGATCCCGGGGAGCTTCCACAGGTTATTCCCTCTGGGAAGCACCGAGTCCCCGGGAACATCCCGTGGCCTTTGGGGGTGGCCGATGGCACCGTCACTGTCACCAGCCCCGGGGGGGACATGGAAAAACTTGGGAATTTTGTGTCGGCTGCTCGGTGTTGTTTTGGCTGTGGGGCATTTTTCTCATGCATTTGTTGTTTCCTTCCTTTCCCAAATCCCTGCCTTGCCCAAATCCCTCTTCCCGATAACCCTGCATTTCCCAAATCCCCATTCCTTCCTAAATCCCTCTCCTTCCCAAATCCCCACATTTCCCATTTCCCTGCCTTTCCTAAATTCCTCTTTCCCATTTCCCTGCCTTTCCTAAATTCCTCTTTCCTATTTCCCTGCCTTTCCCAAATTCCTCTTTCCCATTTGCCTGCCTTTCCCAAATCCCTGTTCCTCCCCAAATCCCTGCCCTTCCTAAATCTCCGCATTTCCCATTTGCCTGCCTTTCCCAAATTCCTCTCTTTCCCATTTGCCTGTCTTTCCCAACTCCCTGTTCCTTCCCAAATCCCTCTCCTTCCCAAATCCCCGTTCCTTCCCAAATCTCCACCCTTCCCATTTCTCTGCCTTTCCCAAATTCCTCTCTTTCCCATTTGCGTGTCTTTCCCAACTCCCTGTTCCTTCCTAAATCCCTGCATTTCCCATTTCCTGGTCCTTCCCAAATCCCTGGTCCTTTCCCAAATCCCTCCCCCCTGTTCCCTCTTTTCCCAGCCCTCCCAGCAGCTCTGTCGCTGTCCAACCCTCCAGGCTTTGGCTGAATCCATGCAATTCCAACATTCCCGGCTGGCCACGCCCTCACCCATCCCAGGGAACCATCCCAATCTCCCCCCAATTCCCAACCCCTCCATTCCCCCATTCCCGATCCCTCCGCCCTCTCCCCAAACCCAACTGGGGGTCTCCACTCAGGGAACACCAAGGCCGGATCGATTCCCGCGGTTCTCCCGGCCCCGAATCCCTCGGGATCGACGTCCGGTGGCTTCTTTTCCGTGTGGCGCTTCCCGGACCGGAGCTAACATTTCTCTCATTGCCTCTTTTCCTGCTTCCATGTGCATGTCCCGCTGCTCTGTCCTAGATCCGCCTCTGGCCTCCGGAGGGTGGGCGAGTTGTGTAAGTGAGCACGTTCCCATTCCATAGCTCCATCCCACCGGGAATGTCCCATTCCTCACCTGTCTCTTCCCCTGCCCGCCGCAGGCCCCGCTCCCGCCGGCGTTCCCGAGGTTTTGGGGAATCGGCCGGCAGGAGCGGCGCCGGCTCCGGGATGTGCGCGTCCCTCGGGAGCATGGCCCTGTCCCGGTGTGCTGTGGTGGCGTGTCCGGCTCTTCCCGCTGGTGTTCCTGCTGAGGAAATTCCCGTCGGGATCCCGGGGGATTGGGGCTGTGGGGTGGGATAGGGGTGGGAGATCCCGGAGTAGCTCAGTCCTCCGGGAAAGGTGGGAGAGATGCCAAGAAAGGGGGAAAGGATCCCAGGAAAGGTGGGAGAGATTCCAGGAAAGGTGGAAAAGACCCCAGAAGGATGGAAAAGATCCCAGGAAGGGTGGGAAAGACACCAGAAAAGCTGGGAGAGGCACCAGGAAAGCTGGGAGAGATTCCCAGAAAAGGTGGGAAAAACACCAGGAAAGGTGGGAAAAGACCACAGGAAGGGTAGGGAAGGATACCAGGAAAGGTGGGAGAGACACCAGGAAAAGTGGGAAAGGATCCCAGAAAAGACACCAGGAAAGGTAGGAGAACCCCCAGAAGGGTGGGAAAGGATCCCAGGAAAGGTGGAAAAGACCCCAGAAGGATGGGAAAGACACCAGGAAGTGGGAGAAGAGAAGGACACCAGGAAAGGTCAAAGACACCCCAGGAAAAGTGGGAAAGGACCCCAGGAATGGTGGAAGAGACTCCAGGAAAGGTGGAGAAGACCCTGGGAAGGGGTTCAGAGCATCCCCATTTTCCTTCCCACAAACCATGGATGCAGCCATGGATGCACCAGGATCCATCCGTGATTCCCCAGGGTGGGGGGTCCCCAGGTCCCCCTTCTGGAGCAAAAATTCCATGAGACAGAGCTGGGAGCTCCTGGGATCCTGCTCCATCCCAATTCCCCAGGGAAGTCACCTGAGGCCACATCAGAAAAATTAGGATCCAGGGATTCCCCTTCTCCCAGCAGTGATTCCAGGATATCCCAGTGGATTCCAGAGTTGGAATCCTTTCCTGAGCTGGAAGGACTCCCCAGACTGGGATGGGACAGCAGCGGGATCCTGGGAAAAGCTGTTCCCACTCCAGCTCCCTTGGACTGGAAGGGGCAATCCATGGGATTGGGAGGGCCGGAGAATTCCCCCTGGGAATTTCCCAGCGTGCATGGCCGGCTCTGTGCTCCTGGTTGTGCTTCCTCCGTGTTGTCCCCGTGTCCCGTCCTCGTGTCCCGTTCCGTGTGCGGAGCCCCGGCTCCATCCGTGTCCCAGCTCCCGGAGCCGTTCCCGGTTGATTTTTCCTTGTCCTTTTCTGCCAAGCGCTGAATTCCCGAGGCCGCGGCCCCATCCCGGGAGAGCGGCGCCGGATCCCGACGCCCCGGGAATGCCGGGGGCCGCGTTCCCGCTTTCCCGACGGCTGCTGGAGGCCATTCCCAGGGATTTGCTCTGCTCCCGGGTGGGGCGGAGGCGTGGGATGCTCGGAAGCCCCCGGTCTGCTCCGGATCTTTCTGGGAACACCCGGAGCGAGGCCATTCCGGAGGCTCTTCCTGGCCATGGGGGGCTCATCCCATCGGATCCAGCCGTGGATTCGTTCCCTCAATCCTGGCACTGGTGTCACGGAAATTTGGGATATCTGGGGGACACCGGGGGGAACCGTCCCCTGTGTTGGCACTGGGGGCACTTGGATCATCCTATGGATCATTCCAGGGCTCCTCCTGAGGTTCCTCCCAGGGCTTATCCCTGGACTCATCCCAAGGTTCTTCCCAGGGCTCATCCCAAGGTTCTTCCTGAGGTTCCTCCCTGGGCTCATCCCAGGGCTCCTCCCTGGGCTCATCCCAAGGCTCCTCCCAGAGCTCATCCTGGGGCTAATCCCAGGGCTCATCCCAAGGTTCCTCCCAGGGCTCATCCCAAGGTTCATCCCTGAGCTCATCCCAGGGCTCATCCCGCAGCTACCGGGTTCGGGACAGCAGGAATTCCGTGTCCTGCTGCCACACCTGATCCCGGATCCTTTGGGATGGCCACGTCCCACCCACCGGAGTGACCGGGATCAGGAAACTTCAGACAGTGTTTGATCCTTTCCCAGTATCCCTGTCTGGCTCCCAGTATCCCTGCCCAGTTCCCAGTATCCCTGCCAATCTCCCAGTATCCCTGTCTGGCTCCCAGTATCCCTGTCCACTTCCCAGTATCCCTGTCCAGTTCCCAGTATCCCTGTCTGGCTCCCAGTATCCCTGTCCACTTCCCAGTATCCCTGCCCGGCTCCCATGAAAAGCCAGGGGGAGGGTTAGGGTGAAGATTGGGACTGGGATCAGGACTAGGATTTGGATAGGGGTCAGGATCAGAGTTAGGGTTGGGATCAGGGTCTGGATCAAGGTTAGGATTAGGATTGGGATTGGGATCTAGACCAGGGTTAGGATCACCTGTGAACTGGGAAGAAGATTAAGGGCAAGTTTACAATCAGGGTTAAAGTTAGGGTCAGGTTTGGGGTTAGGACCAGGATCAAAATCAGGATCAGGGTTGAGGTTAATTTAGAGTCAAGGTTAGGGTCAGGTTTAGGTTCAGAGTTGGGATCAAGGTTAAGGCTTAGGGTCAGATTCAGGGTTAAGATCAGAGTCAGCATCAGGGTCAGGGTTAGGATCAGGATTAGGGGCAGAGTCAAGGCTGGGATCAGGTTTGCACTTGGGATCAGGGTGAGGATTAGGGTCAGGATCAGGGTCGGAGTCAAGGTCAGAGTTGGGATCAGGGTCAGGGTCAAGGTTAGGATCAGGGTTGGGATCAGGGTTAGGGTCGGGATCAGGGTCAGGATCAGGGTTAGGGTTAGGGTTGAGATCAGGGTTATGACTAAGGTTAGGATCAGGGTCGGGATCAGGGTTTGGATCAGGATCAGGATTGGGATCAGCTTTGGAAGAAGGTCCATCGAAAGGAATGAAGATCCATGGGATCCATTGGAAGGAAGATCCATAGGAGAGTCAGAGGAAGGTCCATGGAAAGGTTGGGAAAACGTCCTTGGGAATGTAGGAGAAAGCTCTTCTGGAATGTTGGATAAAGCCCCACAGGAAGGTCGAAGAAGATCTGCAGGAGGTCAGAGGAAGATCCATGAGGAGGTCAGGAAAATGTCCATAGGGAAGTTGAGAAGATCCATAGGAATGTTGGACGGAAGATTCCATAGGAAAGTTGGAAAAACGTCCTTAGGAATCTTGGGAGAAGATTTGGAGGCAGATCCATAAGAAGGTTGGGAACAGATCCATACCAAGGCCAGAGAAAGGTGGGTGTGGTCACAGCCCCTTCGGAAGCCACCACGGGATCCTGGGAGACAATTCCAGGGATCTGAGGGCCACCACAGACCACCGCAGCAGCTGCACGGGAGCCTCGCCAAGGAACAGGGAACAGTCCAAACCATCCCAGGAACAATCCCAAGAACGATCCCAGGAGCGATCCAAACAATCCCAGGAGTGATCCAAATGATCCTATAAACGATCCCAGCAATGATCCCAGGAACAATCCAAACGATCCCAGAAGTGATCCCAGCAATGATCCAAATGATCCCAGCAACAGTTCCAGCAACGATCCAGATGATCCCAGGAATGATCCCAGTGATCTCAGGAACAATCCAAATGATCCCAGCCATCCCAAGAACAATCTCAGCAATCCCAGGAATGATCCAAACGATCCCAGGAGTGATCCAAATGATCCCAGGAGTGATCCAAACGATCCCAGGAACAATCCCAGTGATCCCAGGAACGATCCCAGCCATCCCAGGAACGATCCCAGGAATGATCCAAATAATCCCAGGAGTGATCCAAACGATCCCAGGAACAATCCCAGTGATCCCAGGAACGATCCCAGCCATCCCAGGAACGATCCCAGGAATGATCCAGATAATCCCAGAAACTATCCCAGCCATCCCAGGAACGATTCGGGCTCAGGAGCTGCCCCAAATGGGATTTTTGGGGTCAGAACCTACTGGAGGAGCTGCCCCATCCCAGCTCCTGGAGAAGCCTGGAGCACCGGGAATGCCACCCTGGAAAAGACCCCAGGGATGGGAGATGGAGCTCCACCCTCACAGGGATTCGGGATTGCCTCGAGGAAAAACGGATGATCCCGAAGGGTTCCTAAGGCCTGGAAAAGCTCTCTGAGAGCAGCATCCCAAAAGGTGGGATGGTCCCTAAGGAATCAGCTGGGATCTGGAGGTGTTGGGATTCCTGGTGGGAGAGGAAGGAGGAGGGAATCCAGGGCATGGATGGGATCCAGCTGCGGCTCTGTGTGGGGAAACGGACTGCCTGGAATTCCAAACGGGAACCCAACAACATCCATGGGCTTGGGAGAAACACCTGGATCCTTCGGATTTTCCATGGCTGGTCCTTCCCAGCTGCCCTTCCCAGGCGTTTCCAGCAGATCCACCCAGTTCTCTCCCAGATCCCAGATCCGGGTGAGACACGGCCCCATCCCGCACTTCCCATTCTGCATCTCATCCCTCAAGGACATCCGGCTTTTCCGTGTCAGAGCTTCCCGAAGGTGATTCCTTCTCCGCTGTTCCAAGGAAGCAGAAAAACGGGAATTATTGGGAACGTGACTCAAAAATGGGAATTACCCAGAATGTGGTTTGAAAATGGGAATTATCGGGAATGCGGCTCATCCTGCAGATCTTCAGCTCATCCCTTCAGAGCCATGGATTTATGGGATCCTTGGAGTTCATCAGCATTCCCAAAACCAGGAGCAGTGGTGGATCCTGGCAGCATTCCAGAGTGGGAATTCCAGTTTTCCAGGAGGGAGCTTAAATGGGAGGCTGAGCAGGGAAACTGAGGCACCAGGATGTGGGAAGTTTATGGGATGGTTCTGAGGACAAGTGGAGTGGCAGGGCTGGGATGGGATGGGATGGGATGGGATGGGATGGGATGGGATGGGATGGGATGGACCTCAAAACCCCTCCAGGGACACCTCCCACTGTCCCAGGCTGCTCCAGCCCCAATGTCCAGCCTGGCCTTGGCCACTGCCAGGGATGCAGGGGCAGCCCCAGCTGCTCTGGCAATCCCAGCCCAGCCAGCAATTCCCAATTGCCAAGATCCCTGGATCCATGGCTGCCCTCTGGCACTGGGAGCCATTCCCTGGGTCCTGTCCCTTGTCCCCAGTCCCTCTGCAGCTCTCCTGGAGCCCCTTCAGGCCCTGCAATGTGCTGGAAGCTCTCCCTGGAGCCTTCCCTTCTCCAGGGGAACATTCCCAGCCTCTCCAGAGCAGAGGACTCTGATTTTCTAGGATCCATCCAGGTGTCAGATCCCTTTCCTTTCCCATTCCCTGTCCATTCCACGGGGACAATGGCAGGATGGGGACAATGCCAAGGGGACAGCACTGCTTTGAGGAGCTTTGTCCCCATCCAAGATTCCCACGGTGGCACAGCCAGGGGGGGTCCCACATGTCCCAGTGCCAAGGGGACACCGGCCCGGCCACCCCTGGGCTCCTCACGCCACGAGGTGACCACGAGGTGACCGTCACCAGGGGTGTCCAGAGGGTCCTCCCATCCTGGGAAAATGCCAGAAGGTTCCCTCTTATCCCAGCTTTTCTCCACTGGGTCGCTCCCATTCCATATGGGACCAGCACGGGGTGGGGGGACGGGGCAGGACGAGGCTCCTGTCCCCAGGGCTGGGGACATTTGGGGGGGCGCAGAGCCACACCAGGAGGGCAGGACCAGCCGGGAACCCCCACCCTGGAGGCGCTGCCGGAATCTTTGGGACATCCCCCGGGGATATCCCTCCCGAGCCGTGTCCCCCTCCCCGTACCACCCCCCAATGCCGCTGGATTCGTGTCCCCATTCCCAAACCTGGCCTCACCCCTTCCCTCTCCTCTCTTCTCTCCCCCGTTCCCCCGCTCTCTCCGCAGACTTTTCAGTAGTTTAGGAGAACTCAGCACCATTTCCCAGCGCAGCTCCGGCACCACCTTCACCGTGCGGCCCGGCAGCCGCTACCCCGTCACCCGCCGCACGCCCAGCCCCGTCAAACCCGCGGCGCTGGAGCGGCCGGAGCCCCTCAGCACCGTCCGGCCCTACGGCCTGACGCCCCCCACCATCCTCAAATCCTCCAGCCTCTCCATCCCC
>WBNO01012421.1:21834-45804 GCA_013400575.1 Peucedramus taeniatus | reverse complement strand
GGAAAGGGGAAAGGAAGAGAAGGGAGATGAACCACTGGCCCAATTATTGAGTTACAGCCAGGGGTTGCACCTCTGAAACAAAGCTGGGAGTCCTGTGTGTTATACCCCTTACAAATGGCTCATGGGGACATAAGCACATATGTGAGTGTGGGTTAGTAAAGGCGTCGCTTGTTGGAGCAGGGTCAAGAGGAAATTTCTCAAGCTTCCTTCATCAGTGTGTTTTGAATGCCGGACCAAGAAAAGCATTCTAAGTCATCCTAAATAAAAATAAATAAGAACCTAACAGGAATACTATCTATATCACAATGCAACTAACTGGTGTCTAGAGAGTAAGAAAGCATTTTATTAAGAAAATAAATGGGAATGTTATTGATGACTCCTTTCCCTCCAGAGATCCAATCTTCTACATCTCTTGGTTTTTAGCATCTTGCTCAATTTTCCAGCAGGAATATGGGTCACCTTATAGTAAAGCTAATCTAGTGTCAATAGGTTTGCTTTTTAATTGCCTTTCACAGGGGCTTTAGTAGGAGTGCAGAGATCCCAGGAGGCACCCAAGAGCACAGAATGAAGAGCATGGAGGAAGGACTGTCTGCCCACAGACCACACTAAGAGAGTAAATATCCCCTGTGAGAAAAACAAGAAAGATTGCACTGCACTTACAGTTTTTTAATATCATTACACTGCTACTCATTGCAAGAAAAGAATTCCACAACTCTTAGTTCTTAAGTGAGAGTACGTCTCTCAAGGAACTCTAAGTTCCCTTCACTTTTCCTCCTGTGCTGCTTTCTCACCATGCCTACCACCCACTTTCAGTGGTACAGCCTTTCTTAGCATCTGGTAACTGCATAAAACAAGAAATTACTACTTTTCAAATTTTTTATGTATAAATATTAGTGCAGAAAATTATTATAGTTGTCTTTTTTTAATTAAGTGGGAAATTTGAACTCAGTTTTTGTGTGGCTACACAAAGGGACAAATAATATATAAGTGTAATAAAATATTTTGCATTTCTCAAAAAAAGTTTATGTAGACTATTTAGAGATTACTCTGTATTTTATAAGCAACTTAAGTGTTTATTTTCATTTTTATCTACTCTATGTGCTTACACAATTACTGTAATACCTTGGAGCCTCAAAATCCTTTGATATGCAGATGTTGGTAAGACTGGAAAAGAAAACAACAGTGCTATTATGCTTAGCTAACAAAGGAGAGTCAGAAGCTCAAGACCCTTTTGACATGGACATCTACATGTCAGTTGCAGTTCTATGCATCTACACCTGTAAGGATCTAGAAGAGCAACTAGAGGCTGGTGTTGGCACAGTATATGAACAGCTAATTATATATGTCTGAATTTGAGGGAATTTTCAGAAACTATTCTGCTGATTTACATTGGTGATGACCATCGATGACAAAGACAAGAGAAAATATCCACCAAAATTCTCTCTGTAGCTCTGATTTCCTAACAACTTTAGAAAAATAGAGTCCTTTTAGCTTTTTATCTTTGTTTTTTTAAGACCATTGCATAAAACTTAGGCAAATCAGTAAGCCCTGGGTTTTGACTTTCTAGATTGCTGGACTATCTCGTAATACAACATTCACTATTGTTTGAATGTATTTATTTTTCTTTGTTTAAGGCAATTTTAACCAGTCTCAAAACTTCAAACAGCATCACTTTTACCTGAATGCTAATAAGCTTGATAATTTTGTTTATTTAGAGATTATTAAGCAACCTGCTAAATTAATATGTAGCATCATAACACATCTTTCAGGTTTCTTGCAGCTGCTTGCTTGGTAGGTTGTTTAAGAGAGGAGCTGTGGCTGATGGAATGATGGTCTCACAGGATTTGCAACTTACTGAAGGAGCAGGTTTTTTTTGCACAAGTTGTATCTGTGGCTCATTGAATTGTCTTAGAAGTCAGATGTTAATTGTATCAATAAACATAGCAACAGTGCCTTTCACAGGTCCCCTGGCAGCCACTTTTGCTTTGGCTGGGGTTCTTAAAATGCTCTTTGACTGTATTTTCCCACAGCTGACTTGTATCACACAGCTAGCATTTCTCTCCGAGTCATCTACCAAGAAAATTGGAGCTGCTGGTGAAATATCCATAGGACCCACTCTGCACCAGGCATATCAGAAGTTTCAGAAGAAAATCAATAAATTATTCCCACAGACCATCAATCAGTAATAAAATGGGATTTTCATCACTAACAGTAGAACATTTTTGCATTCATGCAAACCCCACCCTTATTGCAAATTCATTTAGCTCTGCTATTCCTTGTTAAAATATTTTAAAAACTGTAAAAGTGGATTCCAAGTCGTGCAACCTCAGTTTTATGATTGGAGGGAAAAGGCAAAGGGATACAGGCAGTTCTGCATGTATGAAAGGTTTTGTAGAAGAAGTTCCTCTCAAAATGAACTCTGAAATACTTTATGTTCACATTATGATCTTTAGCACACCATTACAATTTCAACCACTTTTAAGATCTCCCATTATTAGTTGCATTGAATCAAGCACCTATCTCAGAAGAGCTTAACTTTATGTCTTAGATTTTAGGGAAAGCACGCTAATAAGGGGGATCTGAAAGAAAATACTGTTGGTTATTGCTGAGAACATTATGAATATTTTAAAATTTAATTTTTCATTTTCTTCTTACATAGTAATTAACACAAAATTGAAATAGATTTTATGCAGTACACCATAATTTTCTAGCTGGATAGATGACACTGACTTAAAATACCTGCACAGCAATAAAGTTTATAAACCATTATGCAGCAAAAAAATATAATCATTACTAATGGACTGCTGAATAGGAGCTAAATTCTCCTCAGTCTGCAGCATAGAGATTAATAAAAAGATGAGTTGAATAGCAATGACCTGGAAATCCTAGAAAATCAGTAGTTCTGTCCTATTTTCTCTTTTTTTGAGAATCATAGAATGGTTATGGTTGGAAGCGACCATTGGAGAGAAGTTTTTTCTTTTTATTTTTCCCTACTTTAAAACATGCATCGATACGTAGCACAACCTGGCAAATGTCAGTAGCAAGGGCTTTTTTTTTTTTTTTTAAATTTATGTTTAATTAACCAAGTAAAGAAGGCAGTGTTACCATTGTGGAGCTCAGAATATTTGCCCATGTCTGAATCTGCCCTGAAGTACATGGTTATACAAAGCCTTGGCTGCCCTGCTGGCCCTGGTCCCCTCTGAGCTTGGAGGTGGTTTCCAAAGCCCATTCCAACTGTCCCTTCTATCACCCCCTGATTGTTTGACAGGAATGGGATTAACCTATATTTAAAATCCTGGGTTTTCTGCAACTGGTTTTGCATTGATTTATCTTTTTTATTTATTTTATAATCCCCCTTTGTCTCTTTGCTGATATTGCCCATCAGTTATCACCAGAGAACTCTGTGTCATTCCTCCCAGCATGCCAACTCAATAGCTTTTCAATGTGACTTTTCCCATGGCAGAAAAAAAGGGAATCTATCTGTTTTTTCTTAATGCAACAAAAGTCATGGTAGAAGTCATGGTTTAATTCTTTCTGGATTACAGTCCAATCAGGACTTGTTAAAATTGCTCCCATGTGGAACAATAATCCATAAACAAAGAAAGAGAGGAGTTGAGCCTGCATTTCAATGACAACCCCCCACTACTTTGAAAACAAAAGTAAAAAATTACTCTGTTTTTCTTGCCATCAGTAGGAAAGCTTGAAACACACATAAGAGATGCACAACTTGGAGGAAGTCTGTTCAAATGGCATTTTGAACAAAATATATGTTGAATGACAAGAACTGTGGAGATTTCCGCCCCCACTCTCCTTTTTTCCATAAGGAAGGCTAGAAATATATGGTATAATAAAGGACTTAGAAAAAGTATGTTCAAATGGTATTATGAATACTGTGCTAACAGATGAGCTACTTTCCATGCCTACATAAAAATAAACCAGCTGTCTTTAGTAAAATGGATGGGCCTTATTTTTATTCTGTCTTAANTTTTTTTTTTAAATCTGTTCCTCACAGACAGTTTTTAAACTGACTAGCTCTGGACACCCAATGATTTTTTATGTAACAGAAAATGTTTCTGTTTTTTTCAATAAGAGAAACCATCTCCATGTGGGCTTGAAGACAAATACCAATCAACATGACAGGCAGAAACAAACACATGCTCTGCTGTATGTTCTAATTCTCTCTTTGTCCAAAATGGTAGATATTCAAAAATCACAGAAATTTATACTGGTTTTTAATTATGAACACAGGTCTCAGGTTATCCCAGAAGTTCACACTTCAGCGACTGGTGCATTCAGTGGATGGACAAAAGATTAAATAATGAATTTTAGTTTGCTTAGAATAAATGCGGTTAATTCCATTTTATGTAATGCTGTAAGTATACTGATTGCAATAAGCAGTGTACACTGCTCTGCAACTCCTATTTTTCCCTTCAGCTGAGTTACTGTGATATTAGCAATTTCTATGTATTTACATCCTAGCACCCTCTCCAGGTATCAGCATATAACACTAGCTCAAAAATATAAAATAATCCATCTATAACCTCTGTACACTCTGTCAAAACTCACAGAGGCTGAGAAACCAGATATTACACAGTATTTAGGTATAGCATAATAGAGACTAACACTGTAATTCTGCTCCTAATGAACACCATGGACTGCTGTAAACGACTTTTGTAAGAATAGGACTTTGTGTAAGAAAGACATCATTGTATGGTCACCCACTATAATCTGCATAAACCTGTCAGAGAAATCAATCTAGTAACATCTTCATTGAATCACTTCTCATTATACTGGAGTATAACCTTTAAATCCAATTTGGGCAAAGAAATGTTAGAATTATAAAATCAATTCAGTGTTAAATATACTTTATTTCTTTCCACTTTGAATTTGTCTACTTTTAACTTCCAAGCACTTGATCCACCTGTAAGGCTTTTCTGCTGTGAGAAACCTTTCACAGTTTTACAACACAATTACTGTCTTTTAATATTCTTTAGGATATATTTGCTACAGGGAGCAAATCTTCAAATTGATTTGGTCTAAATCATCTGCTTTTCTGTCTTAAGGATGATTTTTATTTGCATTATACCTCCTTTCAACAGCTGAGCAACACAAAAGGGTTTTAAGGACAATGAATATCCTCATGGTCTCCCCCACTCAACAAATATATTTATGATAGAGGCACACTTAGGGAAAATTTACAAGAAACACTGGTTTGCTCTGTTAATTAAACTCTTAGTGGATTTCCATAGGTAAGCTTGCCCTGTCTTTTCTCACAGGTCAGAGAGACCTTCCCAGGCTCAGGAGGTCCAGAAAATAGCACTACATGTAGCCACAGGCATCTGCTACAACACCTTCCCTAATGTGAGATATGTGCAGTGGGTAAAGCTCCATTTGAGCCAGTAACCCCAGAGAGCCTTTCCCAGCAGTGAGAAAAGTAGCCCCTGCTCAAGTGCAGTTTATCTCTCCTAAAACAGACATCTGAACTCAGCCAGACGAGTCATGCCCTGAAAGGACCTCCAGTGACTAGAAATGGGAGCCAGAGCAACAATCTCAGATGAAGGCATACTTAGAGGGGTTGCATGCAGTTATGTTTAATTAATTCCACCTTCACTATAATACTTTTGAAGAGAAACATTGGTTTAGGAAAAAAGTGCCCAAATTCAGAACTCATTTATTTTGTGGGGAACAGGGGCGTTTAATCAAGAATCCCTGCTTCCTGAGGAAACAAATGAAATTCCTAGTTTCCAAACAGATATGTTTGGAAAGCATAGGGCATTTCAATGTTTCTACAGGGATTTCATAATGACATAAAGGGTCAAGATGCTAGAGTGACTGGATGCTCTAAAATATATTTTTTTCTTGGTGAAATTGTATGGAAATTTCAGATTTATTAGAATTGTGATAAAATCTCTAATAAGTATTCTTTTCTTTATTTTATACTCCTTTAGCATTGACAATAGTTAGATTCAGTTATTGGGGTATGAATATGGATTAAATATTTGGGTATTTAGTATTCTGAAAATATTCACTATTTTCATGCAGAAAATATGTTTTCAAATGAACTCATTTTTTTGCTAGATACAACATCTCATATCAAAACCTTACATAATTTTGAATTTGTTTTTCTTCTGTTTTCTATTTTACAAATATTTAATTTTCATTTTAAGAGTAATTTTTCAGAGTTAATTTATGCAACTAGTACTTTTTCTAAGATAAAAAAAATGAACAATTAAAAGGAAACAATTTTTCTCATAGGATTGATAGAGAACCTGAGTTAAGTATATTTATAGTTATTGTAAGAATTATTTAAAAAGAGTAATGCAGTAGTGATTTTATCTAATTGACAAATTAGTTTGGAAATTAGGTTAAAAAAAGAAGTGAAATATCACTTGGGATGGGAGAAATGTTTTAATTACAGCCCTTTCCTCAAAAGGGGAAAGATATAAATCCAAACCACAAAAAAAAAAAAAAAATACTGTTGCAGTAAGCTATACAAAGAAACACAATAGCAGATGCAGAACTGAACTAATAAATAATTTATTGAAAACCTACTACTTCAAACAAGCAACTAGTTAGTGTGCATTTTAGTAAAAGGATTTTGTCGTTTTACTTAGATGTTGATTTTGATGAGTTTAAATGGTAGAGGAATATTGTTGATGTAATGTATTGCATTTCTGCAAAACATTTGAACTAGTGTCATAACAGATCCTGTTTCATGAATTCAAATGACAAATGCTGCAATAACAATAAAATATGCACATTATTTTGCAAACTGCTTTATATATAATTAGGAAAACATCATTATTAATATGGAACTATATCTGAGTATCTGTGTTTTACTTCATTTCATCAGACACCTCCCTTGTTCTATGTTATTTGGACATTTTAAGAATGACTGGGATAATTATATTAGTGCTGAAAAAATCTCTTTGTGACAGAAGAGGGGTGGGAGTGGTTCATGAAAAATTTTAGAGTTTGGTTTCAGTGAAACAGTATCTATTTCAATATGGCCAAGGACAATGTATATAGGAAAAGAATGCAAACTACAATAATTATATGGGTTTGCTAACCTGGGAAATAGTGATGCTGAAAAGTACTTAGGGCCATAGTGGATAATCAACTAATAATGAGATCCCAGGTGACACTGCAGTAAAAAGAAATAATGGATAGAAATATGGGATGGTGAGTAGGAGTTGTGAGATTATAATACATATACATTTGACAATAATGAAACCATTCATGGAATAATTCGTCCATTTCTGCTATATAGTGCATTGAGAGATGCTAAAAACCTGCAAAGAATTCAGAGCAGAGCAGGGGATTAACTAAAACCTGGATAGCGGTGTGGCATCCTAGCAGACGGTACTCCATCTTTCCAAGGAGAAAACTACGGGGTCAGTTGATGCTCCCCAGGTGTCTGTGTGGACCACAGAAATTCAACCAAAGTCCTTTCAGTGTAGAATATTACAGCAAAACAATACCAATATAGGAAAGCCAAGATGACTGGCATGTAGGGATGGAACAAGTGGTAATTTTAAAGGAAACTTCCCGGTCTGACCATTCACAAGACTGTGGCAGTCGCACTTCCAGTGCCAGGGACTGTCATTGCTGGGACTGAAGCCCCTTCACAGTGGTGGCTCCAGTGACCCAAGGGGTCCCCGTTTGACTCCCCCAAACCCCCCACTCACATTCCCACTGTTTCCTGACTGGCTCGACCCCGAATTTCCCATGGCAGGGTCTCTGATGTCTCGTTCCATAAAGCCATTTATTCACCGTTCAGTAATACAGAAACAGCTCGAGCTGGTGGCTCCAAGGAGGGACCCACAAACAAAGGAGTCCCTGTGTATTTTCCCCCTAACATGCCAAGTGCAGGAAGGTCTGGAGTCCCAGTCCCCGGGATGGACCACAGGTGTCTGTTATGCGGAGGGGTGGCATATCACAACCTGTTCAGGACCTCTTGGCTCAGCCTCTGCCCCTGGAGCTCAAACCTGCAGCTCCAACTGCATCTGCTCACTCAGATACCTGCACTGTGTTCCTCAACAGTAATGTCTTTAAATTGGCAGAGGGAAAGTTTATCTTTGATATTAGGAAGAAATTCTTTACTGTGAGGTGATGATGCATTGGCCCAGAGAAGATGTGGGTGCCCCACCCCTGGAAGTGTTCAAGGCCAGGCTGGATGGGCCTTTGAGCAAAGGTCTAGTAGGTGAAATCTCTGCTGATGTCAGATGGTTGGAACAAGGTGATTTTTAAGAACCCTTACAACCCAAACCATTTTATGATTCTGTTATTTGAATTCAGCAAGAAGAAAAAAGACAATTAAATGGAAATGATTAATCTGTGGATCAATTTAAAAATGTTGTAATGAAGTTTCTATTATTAGAAACTATAAAGTCAGAACAGGATGTTTGTTTCACAAGACACCACACACTTTTCTTAAACTCTGACTATTGCACTTTGGGTAGGAATTGATGCATGGTGCTCTCATGGTTTGAACTTGTAATAAAATTGGAGTGTTCCCTATGGCCCACCAAAATCTATGAATGGTGTTTATTGATATGGAGAACTAGCTGGCACTTCCAGATGTGATTTGGAATATTGCCTCTCATTTTGAACAAAAAAAATGTTTGAACTTTTATTAAAGGCTTCAGTTTACAGCTTACTTAAGGTATTATGACTACCTGGAGGCTGAGGTTTCAGCCATAGGCAGTAGATCACAGGCATGACTTGATTTTACAGATGCTGCACACATGGAAGCACATGTCAAACTGAGAGCTTGGTAGATCTGCATGATGGTCGTTCTCCGTATGAAGGGTGCAAAATTTGAGCACCTCTGGTCCCGATATCCTGTGCCCACACTGGGAGGAAATCTGCTGAAGCCAAGAACTTTTAAAAGAAGAACACTAAAGTGCCAAATGCAGTTTGGTTTAGCCAATTGTTAGTTTGTGGTGCAAACCTCAATACTGATGAAGGAAGAGGCTGAAGCTGTTCTCTTTAAATGGAACATTCTCATCTGGTCCCCCTTACTATACAGAAAGAGATTCCAACATCTTCTGCCCTTGCCACCTAGGGTGCAGATCCTGGCCCCTTTGTAGGAGTCCACAGTCTACAATAAAGGAAATTACAGCAAAAACGGCTTTGATGGAGAACACTGCTACCTTAAGCCTCAATTATTCAGAAAGACCAGTCTGATTTCACAAGTTATTATTCTCCTTCTTGTTTGCTACACCAGTGGTTTGTTCCTTTCCTCAGGAGGTTGAGCCTGAATTGTATTCCAGGGGCAATTCAGAAACTAGAAGGCAAGCTGGGCCTCATTTTTGAAAATTAACATTTAACTTTAATTGTTCCTTCCCACGCTACTTTGGAAATTATTCCTCTGTGCAAACTGAACAAGAAAAGAAAAGGTCATGTTCAAATGTAGATTTTAAAAAGCCCTGAACTTTAGCTCTAGTTTACCACCTTGTCTTCATCTGAAATACAGCAATAAAACCAAAACAAACCTTGTCTGCATGCCTGCTTTACATTAGAGCCTTACAAGAAATTTATATGTTGTCTGTTTATTTGCTTAAAAGAAAAATAATCAATTTGCTCTTGTGTGGTTCAGGGGAAAATAGCCTTGAGAAAATGTTATTGATGTAGTGTATTTATGTGGGGTCTTATGACAAATTATGCCATCAGCAAATAAGGTCAGAGTAGCAGAGTGAATTACTGGCAAAAAAAGGTTCCTTGCAAAGGACAAAGGTTCTTTTAAATGCATATAAACCTTGAAACCATATGAGAAGAAATAATACAGATTCAGTGTGGAATGTAGTATTTTAAAGCTCCCCAAAACTCCATATGATTTTTTTGTGTATGACTATTACTTTTTCAGGAAGGATGAAGGGGCCTGCATGGCAGAATATCTGCCTGTGATTACTGGGAGCCAGTTTAAGGGCTTCCTTGAAGTGTGGTGTAGCTGCTTCAGTTGGACTTTGGACCCTGCCTTCAGAGGGGAAAACATTGCATTTAGGGATGAGTTCCTACTGCTTCTCATGGAGTCCTAATGTAGTTTTCTACAGGGGGGAAGAAGGAACACATCAACAGATGCCAAACAACCTGCTTAACCGGAAGTATGCACAAGAGTACACTGCACTGTTTAATTCCGAACAAAGAATTCTGCTGTGCAGTTCTGGATATTCATGCAATTTCTCATCTGTCTGAAAACTGTTTAATGCAGGTGCTGCTAAATTATTCCTAGTGCACTTCAGGCCTTTCTGTAAATCATAAAAGTGAGTTTGAAGGTTTATTTCTGGACAAGTTCTAGATTGGCCAGAATATGCCATCAGGTGTTTAAGAAAAAAAATCATAATTACATTAATTTGATAAATAATCTTTAAATAAAGCAGCATATTAAGCATGTCAACAATGCTTTGCAGTTGCAATTGTCAATAGCATTTTTTTTAAAAAGCAAAGTCATTGCTCATCACATGCACCAGGGCCCTCAAGCTACACATTTCACACTAGTCATTCATGACAATGCAAACTTTGGAGAAGACAACAGACAGAAGATCTTCCCTTTTTAGGGATGCCCTAACTTTTGGGATAGAGTAACACACAGGATGAGTTCACAGGTACAGCCAAAGCCAGGACTGTATTTGCTGTTCTGATGCAACCTCAAGACCATCTGCCTATGGTGAGCACCAGCTTGACAGAACTGATACTGGAGAGGGTGAATTTGAGTGGCCCAGAGATGAGCCTGTGAAAGAGCTGACCCTGTCCTTGAAGGTGGTGAAGGTCCCCAAGGCAATCTCCATCCTAATCCCACACCTGAATGGCAGCAAACACCATGATTGCATGTGTACAATTGTACACATCCAGGCTTGCATCCTGACATGCAATGATCTCTTCTGTTCTCAACACATTTCTCTTTCCAGGCAACAACTATACATTGCTGATAGGACCATAGAGTATCCTGAGTTGGAAGGGCCCCACCAAGATCACCAAGTGTGACTCTTGGCCCTGCACAGAACAGACCCAAGACAATCAAGTACAGTCCAAGATCTGTTCCTGATAGGCACTTTGGATATCAAGAACTTATTTTCTGGGCTTAGGAGTCTTGCTAGGACATCACTGGGCTGCATCTGGGACTCCCTGAGGTTGTTGGGATGGGCCCTGGATGGTGAGGCACTGCTATGCTCTGAGTGGATGCCTCTGTCTTCTCCCACCCCAGGAGCCACCAACCCTCATGCCCTCAACTCCTACTGTGGGTGATAGTGGGCAGTTAGGAAACAAACATTTAACAACTGTTCTTTCCAAATAAGAACTTTCCAATTTCAAACCTTTAAATATCATTGCTAAACTAATCTATCATGATAGTGAATCATACAGTATGGTCACTGATGTTAAACTGACAGTTAAAACTGCTTTTTTATGCTTTCCACTGCTCATTTTTAACTTTCCAGACCTTTGTAACATCACCTCTTGCTTCCTGGGCATGTAACATTGTCATTGTGCTTCTGCTTTCCCAAATGTTACTTGCTGCAGAAGACATAAAGAACATTTCTGTCCTTCGATTGTGGCTTAAGAACAAAAGTCTGTGAAACAGGTTTATGCAACGAGACAGTAGAAGGGGACTTTAAACAGTGTGATTGAGAAGAAATTATCTTCTTTACACAGAAGGCAGGTGCTTAGATATACACAGTTCATAATTATAGGCTAAGATTTAGACCTAAAGTGTTCTGTGGTGGATCAACTCTCAAAGTAATAACCTCTGAGACTGGGTTCCTCCACTGCAATCCTGATTTATCATCAACTTCTAATTTAGTGGTAAGTAAGATCTTTCTGAGCTGAAATCCAACATCTTTTAAATGCTGACGTGACTCAATTGATTCTAATTGAGTCACTTTCACTTTACGTCAATGAAAGTGAAATTGGGATATCATTACAGTCTCAGTTAATCCATCTACCAAGTAGATTCAGTTTATCAATCAGAGCTAGGGGACAGTTTAGAGCTAGAATTTTTATTTAATTCTTTAAAAAACACAGCTTTTTGTAATTAAAAAAATTGGTAGGAGACATGACAACAGTTTTTAAAGACTGTGACTCAAAAAAGAATGTGTTGGACTTTTGCACTGAAAAAATGCATGATTTTTATAGAATCATAGAATCATTAAGGTTGGAAAAACCTCTAAGTTCATGGAGTCCAGCCACTTAGTTCAGAAAGCAGGCAAGGAAATGTGACAGGAAATCACACCTTTACAAGTTGTGATTTTTTTAAACTTTCCATTCCTTGACAATAATTTTTTTGTTTGTTTATTTCAGCTCACATTTTAAGGTGTGAAAAAATACTGAAATACCAAATTTTCCTCAAGGCAATGTTTAAAATATTATTCACATGACAAGCTGAACATGTGTCAGCAGTGCCCTGGCAGCCAGCAGGGCCAACTATGTCCAGGGGTGCATCAGGCACAGCATTGCCAGCTGGGCAACGGAGGGGATTGTCCTACTCTGCTGTGAGTTCGGGCAGCCCCATCTCAAGGGCTGGGGGCAGTTTTGGGCACCACAGTATAAGAAAGACATTAGGCCATCAGAGACCATTGAAAGGAGGGCCACCAGGATGGTGAAGGCTCTGGAGGGGAAGCCATATGAGGAGTGGCTGAGGGTACTTGGTCTCTTCAGCCTGGAGAACAGGAGACTAAGGGGAGATCTCATTGTGGTCTGCAACTGCTGTGAAAGCAGAGGGGCAGGCACTGATCTCTTCTCTGTGGTGACCAATGACAGGACCCAAGGGAATGGCCTGAAGCTATGTCAGTAGAGGTTGGATATTCGGAAAAGCTTCTTCACCTAGAGGGTATTTGGACAGTGGAACAGGGTTCCCAGGGAAGTGGTCACAGCACCAAATCTGTCTGAGTTCAAGAAGTGTTTGGACAATGCTCTCAGACACATGGTGAGACTGTTTGGTGTGGTCCTGGGAAGGGCCAGGAGCTGGACTCTATGACCTTGATGGGTCCCTTTCAACTCAAGATATTCTATAATTCGGTGATTCTATGATCTCTAGTTCTTATTTACTTTATAGGGGTGTTTGATGGCTCAGATTNAAAAAAAAAAAAAAAAGAAAACTGTGGGTGAAAAGAAAAGAAAAGAACTTAAACCTGTATTCTACTACAATTTCCGCTAAATATCAGTTAGCCACATTATTCACCCTTCTAGCTTTCTCTTCATCCCATGTGACACATTTCTAGCATGTTTTTGTTCCCTTTAGGCTTCATGCTTTCTTGGGATGGGTCATCTGGCTTCCCTGGAGGAAAAGGCAACCATAGAATCATAGAATGGTTTGTGTTGGAAGGGACCTTAAAGATCATTTAGTTCCAATGCCCCTGCCATGGCAGGGACACCTCACACTACATTAGGATGTTCAGAGCCCCATCCAACCAGGTCTTGAACACTTCCAGGGATGGGGCAGCCACAGTTTCTCTTGGCAACCTGTTTCAGTGTCTCACCACCCTCAAAGTAAAGGATTTTTTTCTAATACCAAATCTAAATTTTCCCTCTGTCACTTTAAAGCCATTTCCCCTTGTCCTGTCACTACATGCTCTTTCAAACCATTCCTTTCCAGTTGTCTTGCAGGTCCCATTCAGTTAAACAGAGTGGGAAACCCTAGAGCAGTGTGTTCCATTTGACTTGTTTGCAGAATCTAAATAAAAATCTGCATTTTTCTGTCTAGAAGGCTTTTTGTTGGTTTTTCTTCTTTCAATTTCTGTGAGCAGGGGGCAGGTTTTTACATCTTGAGCTCAGCTTCAGTAAAAGTTGGAAGCAGTTTGGTTTTCTCTCTTAATGCAATAGAAGAAAGGACTGGCTTACATGTCTTGATGTGAAAAGGGGTATCTCAATTGCATTCCTAGCTATAAGAAATTGTCACTATGGTGCATAAAAGCATCATTTAATATATTTACTCTACAGGAAAGCAGATAAGTACTTTATTCCTGTGTTATGTATGACAAAGCAAAACCAGACAGACTGTACACTAGATATTAAGAATATTGAATGACTAATTTTCAGAAAGCCAAGATTGGGTGTCTGCTAAAATCAGCCTTGTTTGGGTTTATTATTATCATTATCATTATTATGATGATAATGACTGGGCACCTGCTCAAGCAGCAGGTTAAATTGTATTAGTCTGTGTCTAAATATACACAGAATAAAAAATCAGTTTCTGACTACAATGCTTATTGTCTCAGGATGAAACAAGAAATCTAAATGGGATATGGACAGAGAGGGAGCTACAGAGGGGTGAGACCCAGAGCTACACAAGGTTTCCAATACAATATCCTAAAGAGGCATCCCAGATGTTTTATGAGCTAACTGTGCAATCGATCTGAGACTGCTTCTATATCGAATAGATTTATATCTTTATAGGTGGTTGTATATACACATACAAATATTCATTATACAGTTTCACAGAGGTTTGTAATAAAATCTTTCTGTTCCTGCAAAGAGCCAGGTGAAAAGCACCAAGGTGCCTTTCTGAAGGTATTGAACACAAGTGCTAAGGGTGGACTGCTCTAGCTGGTAACTAAGAGACTGTCTCTTAGTAGGTGGTAAGTCATGAAGATCCTTGAATCTGAAGATTGATGGCTCTGTTTAATGCTATGCAAGAGCAAATACAGGAGTGTCTAGAACAGAACTGAGATTATCAGAAAAAAACAAAAAGGGGGAAGATTAAGGGAAACAACATCCTTAACAAAACCAAAAGTTACCACATTTTACTTCATAAGAACAAAAAATCAAATAAAATCAAATAATTCAAATAATTGAGCTGTTGCGTGACCATAATAGGCAAAATTCAACTGATGTGAATGGAGGATGCTGAAAAAGGCCTAAGAGGTTGTTGTGGACGCCAGACTAAACATGAACCAGTGTATTTGCATGAGGAATACAGCAAAACTGTTCCATAAGGGCAGCAAGATAAAAGAAACAATTATCTTTCTTTACTTACTCCCAGTGAAGCCACACTTGAAATAATGGTCCAGCTTCAGACCTCCCTAATTTAAGGGAAAAAATTGGAAGGAATGTGGCAGACAGCTGCCAAGATTATAACTAGCCAAGGCAAGAGACTTATGAGGTGGGTTTGAGAGAACTGAGCTTGTTTAGTCTGACAAAAGAGACATTCCATAGCAGTCTTCAACTCTGTGAAAAACAGGAGTTATCCAGGGTGGATATAGAATTCCAGTCCATGTAGTTTTTCTATATTTGTCTAAAGTCATAGCTGACAATCTGGTGTTGGTGGTGGTCCCAGTCTGGCTGGAAAGTTCAACCAATGACCTCCAAAGGTCTTCAACCAGCATTTTTAGGAAGACAGAGCAGTAGCTATTTGCTCCCAGTGGTTCACTTTTTTGAGGAACCAAAGAAAGCTGTCTGACCCAGACAACTGCATGTAAGAACAATTCTGATTAAGTCATGAAAATTATGAAAACCATAGGACTGGTATTTATTAAAGTATTCCTGAGAATCGCTGTGTCACATAGCATTGATAGGTTGTAAGGGTCCTTTAGTGCTGTGCCACAAAGTTCCACAATTGCCTGTCAGGTATGGGTCAAACCAACAGAGAAAGTGAATGAGCTTTCAGGGATAACAGTACCCACTAAATTCCTAAGAGTTCCTGTCCAGTTCTATTAGGATCATTAGTTATGAATAAAATATGAAAAGAAGACCATATGTATTCCTGAACAAAAATTTAAAATACTGGAGAATTGCAAATTAGCAGTGCATGGAACTGCATTGACTCAAAGTGGAAGTCTGGGAGATTGAGTCATTATAAGAATAAGCAATGAAGTTGATTCTTTATGTTTTAAGTTTTAAAACATGATTGAGCATATTTGTGGGACATACTAAGGAGACACTGTTAGTGATATATTTACAAGGGAAAATGGACAAGAGGGGCATGCAGGAGGACAATTTTTAGGTTATGATGATTCCTTTAAGGCTCACGTTTGTGCAGAATTACTAGGGACATGTCTAATAAAACATACGGCATCAGTCAGATATGCAGACCAACTCAAGACCTGGCTTCTAGCTTAGAACCTCGTCCCACTCAGTGACAAACAATACATGAAGAAAATGAAATAATGTAACATGGAACTTGAAAATGAAACCTCAAAAATGTGAGAATAATCCTCTGACAAAAAGATGAGGTTTGGCTTCCTGCATTACCCAAGGAGCATGATGGCCTCTCAGAGATGTCTTTCCCCAGAGGCACAGGTTTCAATTTGCACCAGGCTCCCAGAAACTATTCAGTGAATTATACAAAGTTATTAAATTCTCCAGGGCTCAACCAGGTCCCAGTTTAACTCCCACTGAGCAGTGGCAGAAAGAAAGTGATAATTAAAAGAGAATGTTATAAAGGAATGGACATTTATTTGATGTTGTCTGGTGTTAGGAAAAGAGGTGTATTAATGTCAAAAAAACCATGTGAAACAATGACAATTATAATGATGGTTTTCACCAGAAGGTACTCTTAAAAGGCATCTCTCATCCAGAATTGAATCAAATTATTTACTTCTAATGCCAATTGGCAATGTAATCAGCACAGTCCTTAAAAATCTGTTCCTTGAAGAAGCCCTTTAGATAATGTAACATGCCAATGTGATTCTAAGCCCTTACTTTTTCATACTGCAGATTTTTAAAACAACTACCCTCTGTTCAGTACTGGCATTGCCAGGAAGAGCTGGAGTGCCAGGAAGAGCTGGAACACCAGCTCCTGTAAGGGCCATCTTGCTGTTAATCAAGAGCTGTTAAGAGGAGTAGCCTTTTGAAATAGTAATAACAACAACAACAATAATAACCATGGTGGTGTTGATGAGAGATGTACTCAACTACAGGAAAAAAAGTTCAAACAGTGAAATCTGCCCAGCTAATATGAGGAATACTGCATGACAGTCAACTACTCTAAGGCTACAAATGCTCAGATGCTAGTAGTATATGGGTACAGAAGTAACTACAAAGATAGGCTATGGTAGGTTTAGTTGCTGAAACCTTTTATTTCCCTAAAAACAGACACAGGTGCAAAGAAGAGTGACACAGTGAACATATTTTATAAGAAGGGATTAAGCCAGTTTAATCATATAACAAGATGAAAGTATATAGGGGATACGATTGCAACATATACAAAATATCATTTCCCCTTATCCTTCTTTATAATTATGTAGGGAAGATACAGATAAACTGGTCATCAACATCACTGGAGTGGCTACTAGTCAGATATTTATTAGTTCAGGGGCAGGGTGACATAGCTCTCCAATAGTTCTCAAAAAAAAACTAAGGAAAGGAACAGAGACTAGCAAGGAACTGAGAGCTCTAGGACTAAATATACTGCAAAATCCAAGGCAGACTAAGGAGGGAGTTTGACCACTGTGACTGGAAATCCATTTCCATATTCTGCCAAAATATTTTAAAAACCTGAGATCTCCAAGGCATTAGCTTTTCTGTCTTACAATGATCTGGTGGATTTAGAGCAGGGAGAGGATCTAGTTTTAAGCATAACACTAGAGAGCAGCAAATAGATTATGGGGACCTGCAGAAACTGGGCAGCCTTAGCTCTTCAGTATTTTCTTTTATGCCATGGTTGGTTGGCCTTACTGCCTTACTGCTCTTCTTTCCAAACCAGTGCTATTCCAAAGTGGCTTCATAACTCTTCACAAGCTCTTGTGCTAATGAAGGGTCTGGAGCACAAGTCTGATGAGAAGTAGCTTGAGGGAGCTTGGGGTGTTTAGCCTAGAGAAAAGGAGACTCAGGGCAGACCTTATTGCTCTACAACTACCAGAAAGAAAGTTGTAGCCAGGTGAGGGGTCAGTCTCTTCTCACAAATAAGTGATAGAGCAAGAGGAAATGACCTCAAGTTGTGTTAGGGAAAGTTTAGATTGGATATTGGGAAAATTTTCTACAGCAAAAGAACTGTCCAACATTGGAAGAGACTGCCCAGGGAAGTGGTTGAGTTACCCTCACTGGAGGTATTTAAAAGATTTGCAGATGTGGTACCTGGGGACATGGTTTAGTGGTGAGCTTGGAAATGTTGGGCTAACAATTGGATTCAGTGCTCTTAGAGATCTTTTCTAGTCTAAATTATTCTATTTTTTCCAAGTGTCAATTCTTATTATTACTGAACTTTCTTAGTGCTTTCCCTTTGCTCTCTTTTACATCTACCATATTTTTCTCATTTTTAAAATTATATCCAGAACCTCACACTCTCAGGACTTGTTTTTCAGATGAACTTCATATACCAATGCTTAAAGCCTGGAAGCTCTTCAGATCTCACCAGCTGAGATTTCTCTTGGCATTATAACATCCCTTGCTGGCATGCAGTCAATGAACCCTGCTAATATACTATCAATCTTGACTGGCCCTGGAGAAAGAAGAGAGCCGGGACTTGGCCAGAGTACTACTGCATTTGGCTTATTCCCAACTGGAGTTGTTTAAAACAGTCCCCAGGATGCTTTAACACATGCCAAAGATAGCTCAAAAATCAGTGAGCTGACTCCCTGAGCCGCCCCATATCCTGCACCTTCTGTGCCCAATGGTCTCTGGGCACATCTGGCAACAGGGGCCAGGCATCTCTTTGGATCCCCTGCCACAGCCAAACTTCAGTACGATCAAAGCTCCCCAGCACACCTATTGCTCTGTCAAGTAGCTGAGCATTACTAAACACAGGAAGAGATGAGTTCTACAGAAATGGTGAGAGACTGAGGTGAAAGTTTCAGATATGTAACCAACTGTTTACACATTATGATGCTTTAGGACACTTTGAAACAAAGTTAAATTCTGAACTCCATGCACTTCTGCACACATTTTTATGAGGCACAATTTCCCCTTTCTTTATGTGCATTAATTGCCACACACTAATAAGCCAGCAGTCTCTCTTCTTGCTATAAAGCAGAAGTGTAGGCATTTGCAGAAATGTAGTCCATCCCCTTTTGCAAATTCCTTATTTTTATGAATATGAGTTACTTTGAAATCAGTGGACAAATTCAGTATGTGAGAGTTGCTACTTGTTGCCTTGGCTTTGTGGAGATAGTTAAAACATGTACAAAAGCTGTTGTTACTGTCTGTGTTTTCCACTGCCTGTGCCCTCTGGATGTAAACAACGACATAAGGCAAGAAATTGTCTTGGCTGAGACTTGGCAACACAATATATTCAAAAGTCGTTCATTCTCCTCCACTAAACTCATCTGATTTATTCCTTAAATCTGCTGAAATCAATATGAAAAGGCTAAATGGAAAGAGTTCTTTGTTCGGACACTGAGCCATCACCATGACAATGTCCATCTTCCATGCTCAGCTGAATCAGTACATGCCTGCCTGCCAGCTCCACTGACTTAGCACGGGCAGGGAACGTGCACTTAGCTTTGTTGGGAATGTTTATTCTGAACATCATTGCAGGGTTTTTTTTTTTTTTTTTGGGCCAAAGAACACAGGAGAGCTTGTTTGTCCTGAAATTCAACCTGTCACTGAACTCAGGGATTAATCTTATTTTGCTAGTGGGTTTTGGCAGCTGTAGCTGGTAATTCTGTAACTTTTAACTTTTGTGGTTTTGGTGTGGGTTTTGTTGTTGTTGTTGTTTGTTTGTTTTTTAATTATTTGGGACTTTTTTCCCTTTTTTAAAAAAAAATAAATAAAACCACATCACTATTGGTCTTGCTACTGTAACTCAGGCCTTATTTTATGAAAAAATCTATGTAAAGATAGCACCATGGTATGCCAAGTAATACTGCTGGACATGTTGAAAGCTATCTGCTGCTGGGATATGTGCTTTGTGCACTGCAGATCCAGGGACCATAAACCCTTCAATAAAAGGACATTGTTTTCTATTCAGTTTTGCAGATTTTGTAAACACCTATCATGTTAGGTCCAAAAAATTATTTTGGGTAAAGGATGGCTTTCAGGCAAATACAGAGGCTTTTGGGCAAGTACAATGCCGTTAGGCAACAGCTTAGGTTAATGTAGTCTAGTGAAGGGTATCCCTGGGCATGGCAGAAAGGCTGGAAATACATGATCTTTAAGATTCCTTCCAATTCAAACTCATTCTGTGATTCTATGAATCTATGAAATACCATATTAAATTCAAAAATCCAGCAATATATCCAAATCTGTTTCTACCAGCCTGATTACCACTAAAACAATTCCCTTAAATTTGTTGAAACTGCAGTAGTCTTTTTTAAAACTTTAAAAAAAAATATTTATCAGAATCTCTTAAATTGTATATCTCTGCCTTTATTATGGTTATGCCACTTTCTATTACCCTTCCTTTATTTTCCTCATTTCACTCTCTCATCTGTAAAAAACACTCTGGAAATTTGGCCACAGTTTACTTCTAAATCCTGGGGTGCACCATTTGTGCTGCACACACTTTCAACACAAATACACACTGAATTCTCTTACATAATAGAACTTTCCAGAGGGACAAATAAAGTAAGGGACAAAAGTTTAAAGCCTGTTAGTCAAACACATGGGCATTTGTTTGTTAATGATCTAAGCTCTGTTACAGTGTTGGCACAGCATAGTGCATTTATATACCACCATATCCACAAAAGGATTAAAAATAATTTTACAACAAATTGTCACCTTAAATGCAAGAGTGTCAACATTTGGGAATAAGTGCATTACTTTAGAGCCAATTACTGAATAAAATAATGAAAATAAATGACGGAAGACTCTTCCTTTTGTTTACGAGTGAGCAGCACCAAATAAACTTCTAAGCCAAGGAATCAACTGTCTGCTGAGACTTGACAAGCCTCCCAGTGATCTGATCCTCTGGTCCTGAAAATATAATAGCAAACAGCAGAGGTCTTGTCAGGTGTCATGTACTTCCTGTGACAAACAACTTAGATTGTGAAAGACACAACTAGTGATTGGAGATTAGTCTGAAATGCATCTTGAACTGGCTGTACTTCTGCATATATGGGAGAACTCATTGTGACCTTTCAGTAATCTAAGGGGGATTACAAAAAGATTGAGAGCAATTTTTACATGAGAAGATAGTGATAAGTACAAGGAGGAAAGGTTTTGAACCACAGGAGGGGAGAGTGAGGCTAGATGCTAGGAGGTAGATTTTATTCAGAGGGTATGGAACAGGTTGCTCCGAGAAGCTGTGGATGTCACATCCCTGGGAGTGTTCAAGGCCTGGTTGGATGGGGATTTTAGCAACCTGGTCTAGTGGGTGGCATTTCTGCCCATGGCAATGGGGTTAAACCTAGCCGACCTCTAAGACCCCTTTCAACCCAAACCATTCTATGATTCTCTGAAAATATTACTCTCCCTTTGTTAACTGTGCTGAAGTTCCTCATGTTTTTATCTGGAGAGAAGAGCCACTAGTCAGGACAAGCCTGGCTGTATGCAGACCTTATCAAGCACAGTCAAAACAAAGACAGGATCTACAGCGTGAGCAAGAGGAATAATTATGAAATCATACATAAATACATCCCTTTTGCAACAAAGAGATTTCTGCTCTGGGTTAGACCAGTGGCTCATTATATCTAGAATCAGTCTCTGGAAATCTCAGACACATGCTGCTTTGAGAAAAATATCAGAAATCTCTGACTGTAAAACACCCTTTATTCTAACAGCTAATGCTTAAATTACACCCTAAAGCAGAAGTTTTGTATCCGAAAAGAAGGGAGGTGTGCACACAGATCAGTCTTGTCCCAGTACACATTTAGATGGCGGATAATTCATGCCCCCACCCAGGGAGCCCAGCTTTATTCCCCTTCTCAAAGCTGTTTTTCTGGCAATGTATTTCACAGGCAGCATAACCTTGTACCACATTTTTTTTGTCTACTTTTAATTTCTGAGTTTTCTTCCTTATTTCTTTTTTATGTGCTAAGATACTTTGCAATGTGTTATACCTTTCCTGTGTCATTCCTTTTTTTATGCTTGCAGCATATATTGTAGATCTCTGGAAACATGTCATACCAAGCCTTGCTCTTTCATGAGTCTTATAGTTTTTATATCCAAGTCAAAAAGTTAACATTTGCTTAGACTGCGTTTAAATTACAAGCCAGGTGAGACGGATGAAAGCTTCCCTGTGGCACAGGAAAGAATATGAAATAATCTCTTTAAAATAATTAAACATCTCCATTCAGTGTGGCTGTGTTTCTTTTCAAAGGAAATGGCTACAGAGAAATATAAGCTTATAGGAGTCAGTCAACAATCTATGCTTGGTTGGATTATCTGTTATGCTTATTTCAGTAAAAAAGATAAGTTGTATTTAAAAAACCCTTCCAAATATATTTGCATTTGAACTAGGGAACAGGATGACATAGCAACCAAAATCTGAAAGACTGAGAGAAGTTTGCAGAGCCACTGTTGTGCACAGGAATATCTTGCATGGTCAACCACAGACTGCCCAAACAATGGTGCCTGGAGTGCTGTGGACAGGCGTATGGGCAAGACATGGGAATGCTATACTGGGAAAAATAATTGCAGGCTTCAAATGGAGTGTTAAGGGAAATGGAAATAATCAGAAAACTCAAATATATACCTTTTTATTCATCAGGGTATTTCCAAATATCTAAATAAATTAATTAATAAACACATAAATAATTATGATGCACAGAAGGAAACTGGACAAGATAAAGCAGGCTCTCTGCTTCATCACTCTGTTTCATCACTCACAACCTTGTGTGTAAGCAGACCAGAAAATGAAAGCTTCGGCACAGATATTGTTCATTTCATAAGAAGAAAAGCACTTCCACTTCAAAAGCTGTGTGAAGACAAGCTAACAGGAATCCACTCCTGGAGCAAGGCAGATGAAAGCTGACTTGGTTTCCAGTAGTGCATTTGGGGGTTTGCTTATAGCTCCTAAGACAAGTTTTGGACAACTGGCACTCTCCAAAGCCTTTTGGTGCTGGCTTATAGTCTGAGTAGGATCCATCAGTCCTTCCTGAGCTCCCTGCTGGGACATTGGTTATCGCCCCTCAGTTTCTACAATGAGGCTTTGGTGTGGTGGTCTCTGGGATCCTCCCTGCATCTCTTGCACTTTTCACCTCCACAATGAAAATGCTTGGTGCTCACCAGTGATACAAAACCAGTGTGCAAGGAATGGCTCAATTGCTTGCATATTGAGGAGAAACAAAGACAAAATATGTGCTAAAAATACAAGCATTATCAGATCACAGGGATTGCTATCTGGATAGCTGCAATGAGTCATAGCAATGTAACATCAGTTGCCTCAGAGTCAGGGTTTGTTTGCTAAATACCAAAAGTCTGGACATAATGAAGTGAACACAAGCACCTTTTAGACCAGAAATGTCAGTTCTGTCTCCTGCCAACTACTATATCATCCAGGCAGGTTGGATAGTTGTAACATCAGTAACACACACTTCATATCAGATACATCACAATCTGAAACTAAGAATAACACCAATGTGGTCTCTAGATCAGATATATTTTCACATGAAAATAATAGTTGCCTGTGTTTTACGTGACACTCATTGCAATATTCAGTTTACTGAATATTCAGTCCTTCCTTCATTGCACTTTCCTTATGACTGAGTCCTTATTTCCTGCCTGAATGTCTGTGGTTTGGTACTTCACTTCTTTAGATTTTCTGCCAGCTTTCTTTTTTTCATTTTGTGTGATATTAATTTGATGAGGTTTCCCATGATTTAGCCACCATCTGCAATCCAGGAACATAAAAAACTCCATGATTCTTTACAATATAACAGAATCATGAATGTAGAGGGATGCAATAGGACAAAGAAAATCAGTTCTAAACTAAAAGAAGGGGATTTAGATTAGACATTAGGAAAAAGTTCTTTATTCAGAGCATGGTGAGGCACAACCTGGTGAGAACAGGTTGCCCAGAGAATGTGGATGCCACATCCCTGGAAGTGATTGAAGCAAAGATGGACATGTCCTTGAGCAACCTGGTCTAGTGAAAGATTTCTCTGCCCATGGTAGGGGGGTTGAAACTTGAGGATTTTTAAGGTCCCTTCCAATCCAATT
>WBNO01012421.1:10878-21797 GCA_013400575.1 Peucedramus taeniatus | reverse complement strand
AAAAAAAAAAAAAAAGACAGAAAGAAAGAAGTAAAAATGCCCTTATTTCTTTAGAAGACTCTGGGCCAACCTATCCAAACAGAATTGCTTTTTCAAAGCTCACAAGAGAAAAGAGTTAGAAAGTTCTTAAGGGTTTTCCAAGGTGGGCCAGATGCAGACAGTTCTGTTGAGACTCTGGGGTTCATGTGTCTTTCTAAAGGGTTGCTCAAGGCCTCTGCATGAATTGTCCCTTCCTGCTGCTGACTGTGTCCCCAGATGATTAAGTCACTTCACTGGATCAGTTGTCTGGATAGTTTTATACATGCAGCTGTCAACCCCAATACAGGAAAGGTAACAGCACTCTGTCTCTCAAGCCAAATATTAAGTATGTGCTCTGGGCTCTGAAGTGCTGAAATGCACAGGCTAACACCATACTGCAGATGCGCCTGGATGGTTGAAGGGCTCATTCCTTTGGTCAGAGTGCTTGGCTGAGTTCTTATGAGCAAGCAGTAGGTGGGATGAGGGTATCCTCAGTAGAAAGCTCACATCATCTATCTCCTGTAACTATGTGTTCATTTTTCTCCAAAAAGGAAAGGATGATCAAGTTGCAGAGAGTCCTTCAGTTACACTGTTCTTTGGGCCAGGCACCACAGGATGCTCAAATGAGCTCTGTTTATGTTGGTCAGAC
This sequence comes from Peucedramus taeniatus, assembly GCA_013400575.1. Lineage (NCBI taxonomy): Eukaryota > Metazoa > Chordata > Aves > Passeriformes > Fringillidae > Peucedramus > Peucedramus taeniatus. Next base: position 21,130 of record WBNO01012421.1, on the reverse strand, counting down.
ATTCATAGCAGCATCTTTTTCATGCCACTACCATATTCATGTGGACCACCGCAGCTAAAGACTATTATGTGTCAAATTGACATGGAAGAGTGTATTAACAGTTAGGGACAGCAGGCAGCTTCCAGGTAGTTATTGTATCTCCTTTGGCAGATTGCAAGCATGGGGAAGGGAGACAAAATAGATTTGTGAATGCTGTGTAACACAGTATCTCAGGTGTATACCCAGTGCCAATGCTGTACCACTGCTCCCCACTGCTGCTTTTTGCAGTAGAAGTCAGGGAGGTCCATATAGTTAGAAGGATTGAAGAAAAAAGAAATTCCTATACATTTATGGATATTATGCATTAAATTAATATATAAAAATATATATAAAATATTATGTTGAGGGGTCCGTAGCAGGCTAAGGAAATTTGAAGAGAAATAACTTCCTGATAACGGGATAAAATCTGGTAAAGTCCTTATCCGATAATCTGAGCAATGGTGGAAACGAAGTCATATAAAATAAGCCTGGAGCCTTCTGGGATGGAAAGAAGGTGCCCACAGGACATCCAGCATTGTTCTTGATGAAATGTCTCAAAAGACACAGGAATAACAACCCTTTTATTTTTTTGTCTTCTCTCCCTTTCACCTGTTGAAATAACTTGTAAGAAACATCAGCATATTACCTTGGTGACCACTGAGCAGTGGTCAGCTTCTTCCTCTGTAGCTGTTTGCTATCATAAGAATGTTTCTGCCCATTTTTATGATTTTTTAATACTCTATTAGCAATAAAATAGGTTATTCCTATTCCACAGGGGTTGATACATGTGAGAGACAATGGACTCCATTATCTGTTCAACAGCATATCCAGAGTTACACCCATAATCATCTCCCTAAAACAAGACATTAAGGCCAATGTAATTCATAAAAGGCTCTTCACTGCTCACAACCTCCCAAGGCATAAGCTGTCAAGATTTACTTACACATGCAGCCATTTTAGACTTTCTCCTATGAAAAACCCATACTGGGAAGAGATGGCAATGGTGCCTTTGCACCCTGTTACAGGTAACCTTAATCCTTAGCAACACATCTTGTCTCTCTCATAGAGAGGTCAAAGCAGGTGCACAACTACTTGTTTACATCCTCCCCTAAAACGCTGACCTAAGAGTTATCCTGCAGCCAATCTAAAGGACAGTGTCACTGTCAGGTGTTTTGGAAGTTATCCACAATACAAAGACCTTTACTTGCAGCTCTGTGTCAATATCTCATGCCCTCAGTTTTAAATATTATCCAAAAGGTAAGGAAGCCCTTCCCAGAGTAGAGTAATACAGGGCAGATATTATGCTGAAAAAGATGATACATGATCCTGAATTTTTGGTATCAATTTAATTTCTCTTATAACTTCTATCCCTCTCCTAACAGGGAGAGGAATAGAAGTTTTCTATGTTTGTGCACTGTTTTTTTTTTTTTTTTTTTTCCCCACTCTACTCATCTCCCCTGCCCTTCAAGAAGCAGTGGTAACCACTAAGAGATAGAGCTTTATGAATTTATGACTTCTGGTACAGGGGAAGACCTGCAGCAATAAAATCCATAAAAAGGTCCAAACACGGGCCTAGTTTTGTGTTTCAATTGAAAACTGGCCACTCCTAAGCCTCTCCTTAGTCATACCATGTTAGTCACTACTTTCCTTACTTTCCCTGTACCCAGTCAACACAGCTGAACCTGAACACAGAGTTCATTTATAACATCTGTTCACCCCTTCATTTGCTTAATCCTTGTTTTCCTGATCACCCATACTTTATAAACAAACAGGCATTTTCCTCTATAAATACCCCTCTAGGAAGTTCTTCTTCTTACCACAATGTTGGGAAAGAAAAAGGCATTTTTCTCCTGGGTCTAACTACACATGATGTGTCTTACGTCTGGGAAAGTCAAGAACGAAGACCAAAGAACCAAAGAATAATAGAATCAAAGAATCATAAATCATTAAGGATGGAAAAAGATTTCCAAGATTATTGAATGTGGGAGGCCGGAGGTTGGACACTGAAGTAGAAATGCCATGGGAGGAAATTCCCTTCTAGTTGGGGGCTGGAAACTGCCCTGTCATTCAAGCAGTGGTCCCTCCCTTGTTCTAGAACACTCGGCGCCTTCTGTGCTCCCATTGGGTTTTCTGTACTGAACCACTTCCCCTCTCCACTCCCCATTGGCTGTAGTTGTGTCACCCCACCCCAGGTCCTCCCTCTTCCCTCAACCCCATTGGTTTGTTTGTATCCCAACTCCTCCCGCTCTTACCCTGTTATATACCTCTTCCCCTCACCCGTCTTGAGAGAGATCAGCACCCTCTCTCCCCAGCTGCTTGGATTTGGGACCCTTCAACTGAGGTATTGTTCCTTCAGTCTTATGTTACCCTCTACCTCACCTGGACTCTGCCCTTTCTGGACCCTCTGCTACTTCTACAATAAACCCAGTTGGATCCCTCAAATCAAGAGCCCTCCTTCTTTCACTGCTTGTGCGGACTATTACTACATCTGGGCCTGAGTGCAAGGTGGGATGGGGGAGCTGGTCATCCGCACCAAGAGGAGGTTGCACTTGGGAAGGTGATCACCCCGACAGCACCTGCCCAGGGGTTCCTGCAATTGAGTCCATCCATTAACCCAGCACCGCAGTGTGGATCAATAAACCATGTCCTCAGGTGTCATACTGACGCACGTTTCAGGTATGGCAATTACACCACTTCCCTGGGCAGCCTATTCCAATGAGTGAAAACCCTTGCAGTGAAGAAATTTTTTCCTAATATCTAGTCTAAACTTCCCCTAGCACAACATGAGGCCATTTGGGGGAACAAATTGAAGGGCATGTTTTGAGCCCATCTCAGAGGATGCAACTTGTAAAAAGCTCCCCCAACTAGTGCTGGCTGTGAGCTGGCCATCAAGGCACAGCAAGGACAGCCATTAAAAACTTAGGCTTATGCCTGTACTCAATGATTTTAGAGGCCTTTTCCATCTTAAATGTCTCTGTGTTTCTATAAATCAGAAAAAACCTTCAGTTTGGTAACAGAACAAATGCTTTACATTGTTAACTATTGTATTGCACAAAAAAACCCTGACAGCAAAGCAAACCTTTCAGATTCCTATGTTGAACACATGTGAAGAAAAAAAAAATAGAAAAAAGGAAAAAAATATACAAATCTTTTTGGTGTAAATACCAATAGCAAGATTAGCAATGATACTATCTGTATCTAGGATCATCCACTAGGTTACACACAACATTTTGGGAAGTGGAAGTAAACATATTCTTGTAAATTAGCCAGCAGTGGGTGCCCACACAGTCTCATGAATTCAATGGAAACATATTAAAAATGTTCTGAAAGAGGTTAATGAAACATTTTATACAAGGATTATAGATTTCACATAAAACACATACCAAGCTTTGAATGTACATAGGGCTTCATGGAAATCAGACTTAATTTACTATAGGTTTTCTTTCTTTGTAAGACATAGAAAAAGCTGAAATGTTCAAGTCAAATGCAGCCTGTTTATAGGCAATAAAGATAAATATGTGGTGGGAATGTAGCCATCCATATTCCAGTCTGAGGGAATCAGGCACACAGAATATATAATAAAGAAAACCCTTTAGGATTTCAACTCACAGTCCCCTAAGCCTAAGACAGAAAATTTATCTCCCAGGACAGGCATTCTGCTTGCACATTAAGGGATTCTGAAATTATGTACTTCAAGTATCAAATTAGGTAAAAACAAGAAAGGCAAAATTTTACTTCATGTAAAAAATACACAAGCTGCCTGAACATACTAAGAATTGTAAAACAGAGTTTGATAAGTAGGGACTTGTATAACTCAAACTTATGATCTCACAGTTTGTATCAACAGCTCTATGGCAATGTAAGCTATAATCAGTTATTTTAATCCCTCAATATTAATTATAAAAACTATTGACAAAAGAAAGTGGTAATGCATTCTGTATTTTTTCATGTTGAGATTAGATGTTCAAATAATTAACCATGTGATGTTACAGTCAATTATATACACCAGGGCAAGGCAGAGGGAAGACTTAGCACTTGTTCATGTCATGAGCAAAACTCATTAAGCCAGAAGGTTTGGTACTGTTTCTTTACATTAATTTGGCTTGATCTGCTGTGGTGACACTGTTCTATTATGTAAATTATGTCCAGCATCATTAACTGTGTACATTTTTAATAAGGTTGGATACACTTTTCTGAATGGGGCTTTGAGTCACTTGAAGGTTTCAGAAGCAATTTTTAAAAATAATGGTGGGGTTAGGAAATACCCAGACTGTAAGACTTAAAGGTTGTTTGCACAGCATTGTTACCCTGTTATATATATTATGGGTTCCATAATTCTATCTACATGGGAGACTATAAAGGAGGAAAACTGCCAGCTCACACATGCATACCCTGAAAGCATTCTGTTTGAAATCACCTTGTTAACTCACTAAATGAAAGAGAATTAAACCTATTATAGATACTTCTAAAGAAATTGTCTTCTTTCTGGATCTTTCTAATAGAAAAGCAAAGAAACAAAAATTCATGAAAACAAAGGGGACCATACTACCTGATTGTTTCCAGGTAGATGCTTTCTGGCCCCAATTAATTTATTTTTTTTTTTCACTGAAAGAGTGGTTAAGCTTCAGAACAGGCTCCCCAGGGAAGTGGTGGAGTCAACATCCCTGAAAGTGTTAAAAAATAAGTAGACATCAAATAGTAGGCACTATTTGATATGCTTTAAATGGTCATGATGGCATTTGGCCAAAGGCTGGACTTGATGGTCTTGGAGCTCTTTTCCTAACTTAATGATTCTATACTTCATTCAATCAAGATTATTTGCTTGTTTGTTACTTTATAGCGAGTATACGTAATAATTCATATTTTTGTCAGCTTAAGGAAAGTACTTAACCATTTTTATTCAGGAAATTCCCTGTGGAGTTCTCTAAAATGGTATTTTTACTGTGTATAAACTCAGTTGTTATATTTTTATCTGTTGTTTGCCCAAGGATTTCAAAAAGACTTTACACTTCTCTTAATTAGGTCTCACAGTGAGTGTTTTTTGGTGAGCAGGCGGATGCTATCAGAGAAGTTTTGAACATGTGGAACCTGAAGCAGAAGGAAATATTTTGGACAAGCTCTCTGTGACACAGATAAGATTGGAATCAGGTCTACTGACCACTTATCCTGTGTCTCTAAGGCACAGCGAACCTTTTTAAGTACTTCATGTATGGAGAGTCCTGACATAGCAAAGCTAGAGAAAAACCACTGGGGTTCCCAGGCCACTTCTGGTAAAGCCTGTGTTTTAATTAACATTTAGCTAAGGGAACTTATGCAAGTATTTTTATGGGCATTGCTAAAATCCTCCTGCTTGATGACTGATGATATTGCATCCCTCCTCAGCAGATGGATTAAATGGGAGATATATTGGGATTCAAGTGATGGTCTTGGCTTCAGAGCATTAACTATTTCATACCAGATACAAAAATGATATTATTTCACTTCCCGCTGTCTTTATTACAGAAAGAAATAGATGGATATGTTGCTCAGAGGAGCTATGGCTGCTTGACAAATGGAATTGTTCAAGACCAGGTTGGATGGGGCTCTGAGCAGCCCAGTCTAGTGAGAAGGTGTCCCTGCTTATGGCAGGGAGGTTGGAATTACATGATCTCTAGGGTCCCTTTAAATGAAAACCATTCTATGATTTTATTAATGGATTTTTTTTTTTTGGGGGGGTGATGGTGGTGGAAGGGAAGAAAGAGCCTTGAATAAATAGGTAGTGGGAAGATGTAAAACCAAAACTATTGATCCTGTTGGATCTGTTTCCTGTGGCAAATATTTCTGAGAACAGAATGGATAGTGCTATAAGGAATGGCTTATATTCAAAATTAAGTACAAACTCCTCTACAAATATAATATTATTAATGGATTATAATCTAAAAGCTACCTGCAGAAGTGGCAGGCAATTTTTTTTTTCCAAATGGTGTTAATTCAGGATGGTCAGAACATGACCAAATTTACTCGCCCATTTCTGTTACAGCCTAATCTCACCCAGGGTAAAAAGCTCAAAAAATATTATTTGCCTTACCTTTTCAACATTAAAACAATATACTTTGACTTTCCAGTTCAAAGAATTGTTTCTTGCCAAAATTCGGCTCCATTTTTAAAGAGATTTTAAGGAAGGGTAAAGAGAGCTTGAAATAAAAGGCCATATGACAGATAAATGTTTTTTCTGCCTCAAAAGACTGTCTTAAATTTCTCTACCCACCAGTGAATCAAATCTGCATTTTTTAGACCCATGTCTACTCTAGAAAATGCATCAAAGGACTGAGTAACAAATCATAGAAGCCCTGTAGTAACCCATTGACTTCAGTATGGGATTTAGCACTGGAGGACAGAAGGAAGGAGTGAAAGTACGTGGGGAGGATATCACACAAAGAGTGAGACTGTTACTTTTTCTGTTAAACTGATCTAAGGGAAAACCATATTCTAAGAAATCTCTTGAATTGTGACCTTTCATCATTCTATTTAAAACTAAAATGTACAAAGGACTGGAAGAATACAGTATAAGGATCGATCCCACAGTAGGATGTCATAAGACTGAAATAAGATACTTTTCTAGTTTTGCTTTCCAAACCAGTGTATACCAAACACAAATTAAATAAATTTCATAGAATTGAGGAATGGTTTGGGTTGAAAGGAACCTTAAGAACCATCTTATTCTAACCCCCTGCATGGGCAGGGACACCTTACCAGTAGACCAGGTTGCTCAGAACCCCATCCAACCTGGCAGTGAATGCTACCAGGGATGGGGCATCCACAGCTTTTGTTGGCAAACCTGTTCCAGTGCTTCACCACCCTCACAGTAAAGGTTTTCTTCTGAATATCCAATCCAAATCTACCCCCTTTCACCTTAAAGCCATACAAATAACTGTAATAGAAATGTGGTTGTTCCAAGCAGAAGCTGTTTCTAGATTGGATAGTTCTTTTTGCCATATAACTTGGCCTGCTGATCCCAGCATCTAAGATCCTGGAAAACTGCCCTGGTTTCTCTGCCCTAAACCCAGCTTCTCAACATGGCATTAATAAGTGTAGACTTCTCTTCTAAGATGTTCACAGTCGTCCCTTTAAATTGACTCAACTATAAACTTGTGCCTGTGCCAAAATCTCCTGCTTAAGGAGATGTAAAATTACACAAGTAAAATTATGTAATTGAATTAAATATATGGATAAATTACGTTTAACACATAGGAAAACTTCCTAGTGGCAAGAAGTTGACTTCAAAGGAGTTGAACATGGGTGCAGAGTTTGAGGCACTGGAGAACTGATTCCTCAGGTAGAGGAAAATGGAAGAGGGCAAAATAAAGTCAAGTTTCATTAGCTTACAGTCACATGGGAAGCAGCCATATGGGTTTATGCAGCTACAACTCTTTGAAGAGAATTAATTGCTTTGACCTGGTGCTGATTACAGCTGGTAGAGAAGGTAGGATAAGTCTTACATTTGGAGAAGCAACTTAAGGAAAGAAAATACCAAACCTTGAAAAATTGAGTGACCACAGGAGTCCTGCGGCAGAGAGTGACTTGAAGAGCAACCCATCTTTAAATCCTTCATACAAAACACCTCTAATAATTCAGTAATTAGGCTGTATGGTGACATAAAATGTGTTCGCCTACCTCAGACATCTAACCTACCTTCAGCCACCGCATCCCAATCCAGATTGGTCCTACAACAGCTGTGTCATTGAGGACTTAGCCATATGCAAGTCTCTAAAATCTTCTCACTAAAATAAATATTCATACAGCTTTGTAACTCCTGATTTCCTTAAAAAGGTGCACACTGACTCAGTCATGAGGACTGCCTCAGTCTTATGTAGGGAAGTCTAGCTTGTGGCACTACTATTCCTGGCTTTGCCCAAGGTCAGCTCTTCCTGGCCAGATGAAACTTATATAAATTGAGAGGGCAGGAAAATCAGACACCATTTCCTCTGTCAGACAATCCAGAAACAATTTTCTCATTAAATTTACTTCTTCTCTCTTACTGGGGTCATTGTACTGTTGTATCTAGCTAAATCAGGAGTGCATGATACATTGATTGAAACAAAATTATTGTTTAAAATTGGACTCAAAACACTGACAAACTCACTACTGCATCAGGGTATCAGAAACTAGCTTAGTGATATCATTTAGACACAATACAAAAAGTTCTTTTAATGAAGGAAGGACTTCTCATAAAAATTTCAGTTAAAAACTTAAGCCTGTTAGGAGTTGATCAAGTTGAAAGAGCAATTATTGAAGAGTTTTTATTGCTGTTTTTACCAGATTCCTGTTTTTTTTTCCCAGTGGATGAATCCCACCCATTACATCATATATTGCAAGAACACATCTAATGAGAGAAAAATCTATTCTTAAAGAGCTTAACATTGGCATATGCTTTTTTGCATATTTAAGGATCAAACTAATTTTAAACATGGCCTGTTCCTTGTGGCTAGTTTGGTGGATTCTAATGCAATTTCTTGGATTGGTGGTTTGTACCACAAGTGATAACACCTAACCTTTCTGTTAAAAAACTGCAGAAAACTGCTTTTCAGACCTGATTCTTCCAGTATTTAAGCTTGATTTGTGGTTTTGGGGTGGGAGTTTTTTTTTTTCTTTTTCTTTGTTTTTTTTTTTTTTTGTTTTGTTTTGTTTATTTTTTTCCCTAGCAATGTTCTTTTAAGAACTTTACTTCTGAAAAAAGGAAGAAAGGAAACTAGAAATGTATTTGCTTTCCATAAAGTTTTTTTTTCACACTTTCAAGGAGACTATTTGTCTAAATCTTCTGTCTGGAGTTAGGCAAAGCAGAAGAGCAGGCAGCAGTTCATAAGTTACAAGCAGTGCAGAGACTTGACATATCTCAGGGCACATGTACCGTCAAAATTTCATGTACTTATTGTGCAAAAACTGTAAAAAAGCTGTAATTTTTTTCACTAATCTACCTGCTTTTTGTCTTATTGAGAATATACTACTCTGTAAAATTTTTAAGCAAATTCCCACAGTGTATATGTTCTATCAAAAAAAGAAATCATGCCTGCTTTTTTCCTTGATGCAAGCATTTCCAGCAAGCATTAGATTTCTGAGATTTGGGTTCCATTTCTATAATTCTCACTTCTACTATCCTTTCATCCCCACCTTCTTTTGGAAGATAATCCTGAGCTGTTTATATGGAAGAAATATTTGAAAATATTGAAAGCCTCATAGTGAAAATACAAAGCATGTTGAAGGTCATGAAACAATAACAGGTAAGAATAGCCAGCATGTAAAATAATGAAGAATATGGATCTGTGGGGATGACCTTGTAGGATCAGATAATCCAGACTTCAACAGGCAAAGACCTGATCTGGTCAACAGTGGTGCTGGGAGACAAAGGGTTGCACAGAATAGAAACTTCCTGGCACATCTGGGAGAAGAATGTGACATCTATTATTGGGATCCTTAGAGCATGTTGTGACAGGACAAGGGGAAATGGCTTTAAACTGAAAGATGGGAGATTTAGATTAGATGGCAGGATATTAAATACTGTGATGGTAGTAAGCACTGGAACAGGTTGCCCAGAGAAGCTGTGGATACCTCATCCTTGGAAGTGTTCAAGGTCAGGTTGGATGGAGCTCTTAACAACCTGGTCTAGTGGAAGGTGTCCCTGCCCATGGCAGAGGGGTTGGAATTAGATGATCGTTAAGGTCCCTTCCAACCCCAGTCATTCTGTGTTTCTATGATTTCATGGTCCTATGATTCTGTGGTAACTTGTCCTTGCCCTTTCTTAGGGGCCAGTTTGATGTTTGTCAAACCGCTACAGTCACTGCAGCTACCGAAATGAAGTGGGAGCTGCTAGAAAAAAGGACCTGACATCTCCAGGTTGCAATGCTAAGTTTGAAATGTCATGAACAAATTGTAAAAGAACCATTTATGCAACTCAATGTACCTACTAGAAGAGGACTTGGGTTGACAGCTTATGCCAGTAAATCATCATTGTTGCTCACAGAGTTAGACTAATGTGTATTCCTGTTGTCATTCTGCTGTTTAACTATATGGTCTCTGTTGAAATACCACAGGTAAACTAGGAAGTCCTTTCAATATTGTATATTAACAGGACAATAGAGGTCAAAGATAACTGCAAAATGATAAGTAGCCTCACTGAACACTTGCAAGTGGATAGTAAAAGGAGGTCCTCTTCTCATAAATTGTTAAGTAAGGGTTGGAGATATTTATTTGCCCAAGC
>WBNO01012421.1:0-10852 GCA_013400575.1 Peucedramus taeniatus | reverse complement strand
ACTTGTTTAAACATAACATAAGTGAAGAGAATGGGAGGAAAAAAGTCTGACTGAGACACACCAATCTAGACATGAATAGATCATTCTGTTCCTTAGGGAAGAAAGACGATGTTTAAACTTAATGTTCTGCTTGTAATTTAATGGAAAATCATAAAANAAAAAAAAAAACACCAAACAAAACACCCAAAACAAAAACCCGAAAAACCCACAAACAACTACTGTGTTACTTAGGGCAAAGAGCCAAGTCTTCATTTCAAAGGAAACGTATAACAATTGTAATTCACAAGAGGCTGAGAGGCTGTTTGTATATACTTGTTCAATACAATGCCTAAAGCAGCCCTGAGAAAAAAATGAAGAGCATCCTTAACTGGCTTTAGAGCTTGCTTTCTTCTCTCTTCTTTTTCTCTGAGAAGGAGCTACTTTTAATTGTGCAGGAGGGACCTAATCCATAAACCTCTGATAGAGTGGGAGACTTTCCATTGACTCCCACTAGACATTGGGAGGTGGATTTATCCTCAGGTCAGTAAATCAAAGAGCATCATCGAGCTATAGCAGCCACCACACAATCAATTCCATCATGTTGGACTAGTACCTGTGTTTGCAAAGGCATCATAACTAACATTAAAGCATATATCAAACCCTCTCTTGGGCCAAAAGAGTTTTCCTGCTTGAATGAATATTTTATATTAAAAAGTCAGTCACCAGTTTGGGCTTGGTGATGTATACCCTCCTTGATTTGGAAGGGATAATCCAAACTTTCCATGAAAGAATGCTACATAGGTTGAAATCATTAATATGTCTTCCACTACTCCTTTATCTTAAAGCGAGGTAATTGATGAACAAAAACTCCAGCCTTGCAAGATACCCTGACTGAAGCAAGCTGTTTGGTTTTTTTCCAAAGGCCACTAAAACCCATAAACACGGAGTGGCTTTCAAAGACGATTTCTCGATATCTTGTTCTTTAACTGTGTAATTCACACACAGTGAAAAGTGAGAATACAATTGGCTATTGCTAGGAAGTGCAGGCAGATACCTTGAGTAGCACTTTCTTACCTATCCAGTGAATTTCCACCTGTAATGGTAAGGTCTGGCAACATTAAATTGGAGTGCCAAAAATCCAAGAAGGACAAAAGTCATGTAATTAAAAAATACCCTGCACTTCTTCCAGTGAGTGATTTGAACATCCTTGTTCTTACTGACACAAATTGAAGAAGAAAACCTCAGGTTCTGTGAGAATCAACAAAACAGCCTTTGTGAAATCATCAGTCAGCTGCTGTAGTCGATCTTTTCATCAGATTTATGTCTGCCATCCATCCTGTGTTCAGAAGTGTTATCTCCTTTCTTCTTGGCAAATTTCCAGAGCACAGCAAAGAAAATGCCTCAACAGATGGAGAAAAAAAATATCTGTTCATCTGTAGGAGGCATTTTTGCTCACTGATAACAAAGAGCTAAAAATGAGAATCTTTTGTAGAATAAAGTACAAGAGCTAGTGGTGAAGGATGAGGAAGAATAAAACCTGCCAAGATGACTAGGTTCTCAGTGAATTTTTGCTGGGTTTCTGCTGTTTATTACTGGTACACATGACTTCTTGCTTTGCAAAACACACAGTCTGCAGGTACAAGTGATTTATGCTGTGCACTTAATGGATGACTGGATCTTTTCATTTATGGACTTTTCAGCAATATTAAAAAAACCTCTAGGTTAGTTAATGAGCTTTAGCAGTCTCAGGCAGTTAACAGTACGTCTGATATTATCAGAGTTGGTACTGTAGGTTAAGCCATAGATTTTGCAGTGAAACATAAACTGATTTCTTCAGTGAGTTCATTTCATCTACTGTGTTGGCTACTTTAAGATTTTGGAGACTTCAGAAAAGCTTTTTTACTATACATTTTATTAGGCTTTAACAAAAAATTTATATTCTTTAATTTCATAGTTACTGTTTCTGGTAACCACAGCAAGTATCTCTTCCAACCTGGCATGTCAACATCACATCTATGTGATGAGTGTGTACAGGCTCACAGAAGCTGTCTTCCTCCTCAGCTGCAGTGAGTTCACACCATGCCCAGAGGAATGGTGGAGTGGAGACCCCCTTGCTTGCCCCATTTCATATCTAGTTGTCAAACTACATAAGCTCTACTGGTGGAGAATGAATCTTTACCCATTTTCCCCAACCAAAGCAAAAAAAAACGCTCTTTTTTAATACTTTTCTGGACACACTGAACCAGTTAAGTATCATTTGCCATAAATATATAATGTGTGTCAAAGGTTCTTTTCACTTACTGCAACAATGATGGAGAGCTGGTTCAACACTGACCAGAGGAGACTTGCAAACTTCAAATTTTCAGCAGCTTGGTGTTTCATTCAAGTTTTCTGAGATCTGCCCTGATATCTTTATCCTTCATGCCATTCCCAGACCATTGCCCCACTAGCACATTGAGAAGGTTTTTGCAGACCCAAGCCCTAGGCTTTCATTTATCACTCTAAAAAGAGAAAACTTGCACCAAAATATTCGACATTAACATTTGTACAGTTGGGCGACCAGAAAAAATGAGGAGGTTAATTTATTTTTTTTTTCCTCCAGATTAATGCCAGGTTGGAGGACGGGGACAGGACAGAAAGGGAAAAGACACAGCTTATGGAAAGAACAAGACTGACTATTTAGATGAATATTTACATGAATGACTCTGTAAATTACTATGGATGTCACATAGTATTACAGCCTGTTACATGAACAGAAAATAATCCTGAAATTTGAGACCCATTTTCTATTGTAACTTGGAATAGTGCTATGGGCCTCAGTTTTTCTACTTTCTTATTATATTTGATTCCACAAAAAGAAACAATATGACATTCAGGTTGTATGGGAGACAGTCTGAGCCCTTCAGTTACAAAGCACTGTGTGCAATGAGCTGTTTATTAAGTTTCTTGGGGTTCTGCTATGCTGTTTGAAAGCAGCTTTTCAGTTCAGTCCAGGCATGACACGGGACCTGGTCCTACATTGCATTACATTCTGCATAGGTTGCAGGGCACATTAAACCTCAGATGGTCATATGGTTTTGAATCTGTGTTTTATGGGTTTAGTAGTTGTTTCTGTTGCATTCCATAGCATTGCAGCAGTAATTCTACTCTGTTGGACTAGACATCCTCTCAAACCCATGGCTATGCTTTAAATTTAGAGCATTTGGCTGTTGGATGTTGGAGGCAGGACTATGCAATGTTCTGAAAGATTGTTCCTGTTGCTTTTCAGCAAGGCACTCTGGTGGTATTCTTCTATTTTAAAAAAATGGCTAAGAAGGTTTTCTTTCCTACTTTTGGCCCAGGAATCACCTGAACCCAGAACTTATAGGGTTAAGCAACCACCCATGAATCATGAGTATGGTTTCTGAGCATATTAATTTGAGCTGCAAATCACACAGAACTCTTTTCTGTATTTAAAATATTAATCTGTATTTAAAACCAATAAATATAAAGGAAAATAAAGAATGCTTTCTTTACTGACTGTATGAGCAACTAACAATAAGATAGAAAATATTTTATGAATGGAAGATGTACCATTTGACTTAGTTTATGCCAGAGAGAAAAACTAAATATATATTGTTGGGAAAAAGGTTTTCTAGAATCTGTGTAACAAAACATTCCGTTAATTTGTAAGCCTTTCTACAAAGCTACAATGTGATTCCGATCTGTTTATTTATCTAGAGTTTATAGATACTGGTGTAACAAATAATGATAATAATAGTCTTGGTCATGTACTATTGAAGCTAATCTTACTGATCCCACTATTTTTAATAGCAAAAAAATAGGTTCTCTATTTCCATTAAAAGTATAAAGAAATGCATAACTACGCATCAGAGTACACATATATAAAATTACTTTTAGGGGGAAAGTTGGCACATGAAACTTCAAAATCAGCATTCTCCATTTCATATTTTCTATATTATTCAAGTTTATCTTATTTCAAATGAGCTCATACTTTACATGTACTTTTGTCCCTAAGTAAAAATACTTGTATTTTCTTCTTTGAAGAAGAATCCAATCAAATTTTGTTCCAAACAAAGGAACAAAATTTCTTTACAGTCTTAGAAGTCAGTTTTTTCTTCTATTCTCAAAAAAAAAATTATTATCAGCATTCATTTTATTTGCTGTGAATAAATTATTCAGATCTTGTTTACCGTATTAGTAAATTTTAATTGTTCTCTTGCATTTTCTCAAATGTAAACAAACCTGTGGCAGAACAAAACACTGCTTAATTATGGCAGCTTCAACTGCTCAACAAAAGAGACATTTCAGAAAGAAATTTTTAGATTGTCTAATTCTTCCCCAAAGGCAAACTCAGCTTTGTCCAAATTATTGCCTATCCATTTTATTAGAAATCCACAAAGGTAAATTTTCTAAAGATCTTACAAAAGAGAGCATTTCAGCTTTTGATTTTTTTTTCCAATGAAGATAATTGCATATTGGTGGAATTTTCCTTTGTTTAACACTGCCCAGAAGCCTGTGTTAAAAGTGATGAAACATTCATATGAGTCTGTACACAAAGAAAGAACACAAAAAAAGCCCCAAAATGTCACTGGGTGGCTTCAGGTCTTTTCCAGCCTTAATGATTTTATGATTCTATTCTGTGATTCTATGAAGTGACACTTACAGGGCTTTCTGGAGGACAAAGCCTCACACAGGTAGTGCAGACCCAGCAAACCAAGTCTATATTTCACCTTAACTTGCATAGCAAGTGTATTGTGCTTTCCCAGGAGTCTCAGGCAAGCAAGATGGTGCATGCAAGTGGTCCTGCAGCCCTGCAAGATGAGACAATGACCAGTTCATTAATTCTCCTTTGCTCCAGTGAAAGAACTCTAGTGACTGAGGAGTGACAGCTGGTCCCAGCTCTATGACAGAGAAGGAAACCTCTGTCTGCTCCTGAGGAGTCAATATATTAGCACGACACTCATGACACACTGTGATGGTGAAATGTGAGCCAGCAGAAATCTGGATTGCAGTTAGGAGTGTAATTGCAGAATATACATTGATGGGTACGTTCTCTGAAATATTTAAAACAAGTGTGACCACAGTGGGACTAATTAGGTCCACTGGGTCTCAGATCTAGTTAAATGTATTTGAACAGTTCCTGGGCTAGCTTGGATCACAGGAAGAAAAGTCATGAAGTTCTCAGTCCTCAGCTCTTGCTGACATGTCTGTAAAAGTCCATTGCATGGACTACCAGTGACTCAGGACCCTGGGGTGTTAAATGGTTAGTTGGAATTTTTCAGTGTAACTGTTGAGAAACTTGGGGAAAATAGATGAATACTTCAGAGCCAGAGCAGGAGGGTTGCTGTAAATTGGGCAAATAAACAGTGTGTTACTGGAAAAGGGCCTCCTACTCCTACAAGCATTGTGGTTTTTTGCTTAATGTGTTATATTCCCATTTCATATGCCTCAAATTATGGACAATTGAGAAGATTTTTGTTCATATTTAGCAATGATTGTAGAAGGAAGAAAAAAAAAAAGCCTAAAATGCTGTCAGCAATATCCAGCTGTAATCTTGCAATCACAGCTTCTCAGAGAAAGTCTCTTGCACTATCAGAAAATACATGTGTGGTCTGATCTTAGACAGAATGTTTGTCTGGAATTTCTCTGCTATTCTCATCTAAGGCTAATGTTTATGACTGCTTTTGCACAGCCTTAGGGGCCCTCTGTCCTACCAAGAATTCTTTTTTCATGATGGTAAGCTAAAGTACTCTAGCTGTAACCAAGTGATCTGCTACTCCACTTTAATATTGGTGTGACACGTATTTCTGATGCACTAAATAGACCTGTTCTTCAGCAAAAATTTATACTCCCTAAATTTGTTGAAGGAATAGCATAAAGGAGTAAGCTGCAGAGAGCTGTCTGCTTGACATTCAGACCTCAGTGAAGAAATGCCTGCAATTTTTTTTCATTACGGTGTCCTGCCTTTGGGATTTGCCTGTGCCAGCAGCAAACAATAAATCTGGGGAAAAATAATACACTTCAGGACTGGATCCTCAGGCACAAGCTAAGGGACAAGTAGTGCCAGGCTCTAAGTGAGAGCTGAATACAACAAAGTATTTAGCAGAAATAATCTAATAAGGGCTGCGGAGAGAGCCCAGAGGTGAAACCCTGCAGAGGTGCCAGAGACCTCAGATGAGCTGAGAGCTCTTGCTGCCTCACTGTGATCCACTCCAGTATGTGCATGTGCAAACTGAAATAAAAATATAATAAAAAGGATAATTCTACCCCTGCTGTGCCTCAACAGAAAATAACTCTTGCACATCTTTTTTGGATTATCAAGAAGACACAAAAAATGAAAGGAAACATTAGAATTGAACTTTTTAACACTATTTAAGAAGGGATTAATTTATTTTGTGATTTTTGCATCTAAGGTCCTGGAGAAAAAAGGTCAGGAACTTAGAAGGCAGAGTGTCCTACAACCACCAGTGGTGTTACTTGTAAAAATGGATTTGCAAATATTCCTGCTTCCTTGGCAGGTACTGTCACTTGAAATTTGAAGCTTCCATGTGTCCTTGGACAATGCAAATTTTTCATATAAACTTCACAGCTAATAAAGGGCTAAGAGAGATGCCATGCCAGTTGGAAGGGATGGAGACTTTTTATCACACCTCTAATTATAATATGTGCAATGCTTTCAAAACCAGATAAGAAATATTAATTTCAAACTTTCCATGAGCCTGAAATAACCTAAATAACTCCTTACATTGGCTGCATTTGCAAATCTAAATGTCGTTCACAAGTCCATGGTGTTTGAATTGTTGCTGAAGAGGAGCCCAAATCCGACCTCAGACCTAACCCCTCACTGTAATTTTGTTTTGGTAGTGGGAATTTCTGTCTGGACAATTTCAAATACAAGTGACCTTTCCCTGGAACTCTTTTCCTGGAACTCTTCCCCCATGACATTTAAATAAAACTTACCCTAAAATTCGAGTAATAAACAAGGCTGCATAAGTGCTACAGTTCTGAGGCTTGGTTATTAAATCAAGAAGCTGAGAGGAGAGCTGAAAAAATGTTATTTTCCATGTGCATTTCTCTCCCTAATATTTTGCTTTGTTTTGAGTAAGCTTAATATATTTCATTTTTAATTCAGTTCCAATGTTCTATTTTATGGCAGTAACATTTATTAATTAGTATTTCCATGTGTCTTCCTTTTTTCAGCATAGATTACTTTTAAATAAATGTAGAAATATACAGAAAAAATATTGATAACAATTTCTTACTTAATCAAACTTGAAATGAATTTTAAAATACTTTTCCCTTCTAAATTTTGATGTTAAAAGAAATCTCATATTTGTTAAAAATATTCCCAGACCAGGCTACGTGCACCTTTCTGACTGACATTTTTATTTTAAAGCAGGCGATTTTAATCCCGTGTGCTCAATGACACCATTCTCAGACCATAATTTATATTGCTAATAATGTGCTTCTGTAAAAAAAGAAGTCCAAGGTGAGGGTGAAGGAAAGGTTTGGTTGTCAGATGCCACAGCACCAAGAGGAATTTGACAGCAGGAGCACAGGGTGAAGAGGAAAGAGCCAGCTGTTTTTATGTGTTATGTTCCTCCATGAAAGGGGGAAGACAGAACCACTCCTGCAGTTTCAGCTCTTTCCCCTCCAGCTAGGGTGCTTTTTCTTGAACTGTGACACCAAGCTGAGGAGTAAGGATGTCATTTTGCAGACTGAAAGCTCAACAGGGCAAGGACTGTCTGGTTATTTGGACTTATCCGACACTCAGTACAACGGAGGCTTGAGAGAGACTGTGGCCTGGGGACAGTGCAAACAATCATATAAATAACTCCACAGATGTAGGAAAACCGTGCTGAAAAGTTTAATTGCCATGACAGTGCCAATGATGGCTCAGGTAAAAGTCTACTTAGTAAATTCCAACTTAGCAATCTGGGACAATTTTCCTTGTATGTTCACATCTCAAGTAAATTTCAGATGATCTGAAAAAACAACCCCTGCTGTCAAGTATTTCAGCTTTGCTGCTATATGATATTTTTATTCCAAACACACATTTTTAAGTGCAGATAGGGCTAAGTGACCCGCAAATCTGATAACTGCCAGCGCATAATGCCTGACATCCTTTATGCACTTGGTTCTTGACTCAACACAGTGGGGGTTAATGGGAGCTGTGAGGCTAATGCCTCGTGCAGCAGGTTGAGAGCACGGCTCTGAAAATTAACATGGTAGGCTTTCCATCTTCATGAGGCTGCTTTGCTGGCTATGACAGTGATAGGTGCTGTGTAGTATCAAGAAAGATCAGACTGTGGCACAGGCAAAAATCCTGTCACACCAATGCAGATGTTCTTAAGGACCAAAGAGGTTTGGAAGAGGTCTCCCACCTCAGGAAATAAATTGAAAATTATTTTAAAAATCACACCAATTAAAAAAAGAGGTGGTGGAAAATTACCACAACAAAGGAAAGTTTTCTTTTAGTCATCACAAAAAGGATGGCTGTGGAGGGAAAACAATAAATACATTGGGAGCTATATTTATTCTCTGGGTTTTCCACATATTATACTAATAATCTTAAGGACGGCCATATTTCTTTCTTCTCACCCTACTGCAGGATCTAGTGAAATTATTAATTATTCAGGGAATTGGTGATGCCTTGTTATGTGTCTGGTGCAATGGCCAATGAACATATGCCGGTATTTTTAACAGCTCCACTGTGAGAGTTGTTGTAAGAATGTCTCAGTAAGAATATAATGCTTGCCTTGTGTGGGAGGTAAGGCTAGATAAGTTTAATAGGCCCTTCTGAACATGAAATATATTATCAAACAAAACCACAGTGATACAGGCAGCAATTATTTTCATAATGAGAACTGGTAATTGTGTGGACAGCACTGAGTAAAAATAAATGAGATCTGTAGACTAATAACAGACTTCTGTAACACTGAGAAGAACAAATACTTCTGTAAACAAGAATTGGTATTGCCACTACTTCACAGTCATGCAGCATTTTGCAGAGTTGAAACTTCATTTTGGGGAAGGAGCATGAACAGAGATTCAGTGGTTGCCCAGCATGCAGTGATGCACTGGATAAAGCTCCTGGGTCCCCTCTGCCAGCCTGTCTCCTTCCCCCTCACCTCTTGCATAACTCGACACAGCACTGATGAAGTGTCCCTCTCCTGACCTGCACTGCTCCCGTTCTCTCAATCCTGGGTGACACCCTGGGGACGTCTGACAGTTATGTCCCCTCCATCAGTGCAGACTGGCAGAAAGTCCCTCCAACTCCTGCTGGCCCCATTTCAGGTGTGGTGTTTTTATCAGGGCAGGTTGGAAAAAGTGAACATTAAATCAGTCACATGATGACCATTACCTGCAGCTCCACTCTGTCTCTGAAATCCTTTTGACAAATCCTCTCAGAAGTTGCCAACACTGGTACACACTTGGGGATATGAAAGACATTGTGCATGTCTGCATGTGTAGTCATAAGAGAACAACTCAAAAATACATTTTTGTTGTCCTGTTTTCTTGCTCTTTCTTCATTGGCCTTAATTGAATTTACACCGACTTTTTTTATTCAAAAGCTTGCTACTTCTGATTTTGGATTTTTGGGTTTTGCCTCACATCAGTAGACACATGCATCTTCACTGAGTAGCTTTCCTCCTACGCTTAGTTGCTACTGGAGATCCATTTGCAGACACTATGTGAAGTGTCCATAAGGCCAGGAGCCAAGTTCTGAGATGATGTAAATAAGGAGCTGCACCAATTTTCACCAGCAGATGATTTGATTTGACACTAAATTTCTCCTTTCTTCTATCCCTGATACAGGGTGCTCTGTCTGCCACATGCAATAACAATAAAATGCTGGTAAGATTAAAGGTCCCTTCTAGTAACCTTTTGCAATCAGATTTACTAATTGGGCCATGGGACTCACAAAACAGTGTGGTTCTACCTCAACTACTAATTATCTGGCACTCAAATCCCAAATTAGACCTTATGCAGAGGATTGGAGTCTTAGGGGGATGTGAGTCTCTCCTGTCATTTTAAGGAAACAGACTATTTCATACACTGTGTGTATAAAAATGGGAAGAAGATGACAAGAGTAATTTTGGTTCCTTGCTATTGTTAATAGCAATTCATGACACCTATGCTAAAAAAAAAGGAAAAAAAAAAAGAGTTATGGTACAATAGGGATGTTTAGGCAGTCTCGGCACTACTGCACTTATAAAGGGCTATTAATAGATTAAGATCGTGTCTACTGTACTCCCAACAGTTACCTAAGGATCTTGAAGTGTACTTGTAATAACAGCAATGCTCAGTACTTACAGAGTTTTACATCTCTAAAGTACTGTACAAACATTAACTAATCGATCATCAGCTCCACAGTGATCTGTCAACATTAATAAGAAACACATTTTGAAGGAAGACCAATCCTGTTTTTCAAGTGTTCAGGCTGCAGACCTATTCAATTTATGCCTTCATAGCATAAAATTTAGCATTACAAGAAACATGTCATGGATGTCCCATTTTCTCATTTTGACCTCATGGAAAGAAATATTAAAAGGCAGAACATTCTCTCGGGAGAGGTTTTTGAATTGCATATGAAGGCATTATTTGCATTTTTTTAAATATATGTATTTGGATCAATCTGTAGTAAAGAGGACACTGATAAAAATTTATATAGTGGGTTTTTTTGGTAATTCTTGCTTTCTAGATGAACATTCTTCAGCTGTATCCTTAGAAAATTGGATTGCACAAAGAGAACAAAGTCCTTCACTATTTGGTGTTTTTACACCTGCCATGTTGGTTGCCTTTGATTGTGAAAATGAAGTGGACCTAAAAATAGGAAATGCAGTTTTTTTTATTTTATTTTATTTTA